>JAHHUM010002616.1:0-90843 GCA_036173005.1 Crenichthys baileyi | reverse complement strand
AGGTGGTGAACGAGGTGCTTTGCTTTTAACTGTGTGTGCCTGTGCATTTGGATATGGGGCTGAATTTGAGTGGGCGTTGCATGTGTGTCCACCATTAGCTGGGCAGAGAGTGTCCTTCCTAATCTGCTTTCTCCTAATTAAAAGCCTGTGACTAAAAGGACCAGCACTGGAGCTGTCTGCCAGGGAAATTAAAAACGAGAGATGATTAGGGGACAGAGGAAAGACGGGAGGTGGCACGAAGCGATGAAGAGGAAAGGATGAAAGGCAAAGAAGATGGTGTGTTGCGGGGTAGAGGAGGGAGAAAGGTAAGGAATGTTCAGAGGTAGAGAGATGGTGAGCCAAAACAAATCAGACGAGGCATAAAGAGACAAAATATAGTATGAGAAAGCGAAGGATAGAGATAGTAACTGGAGAGTAAGTACATGTAAGGAGCATAATAAAGTTGCATCAAGAAATCATGACTAGGCTCTAGTATGTACACCACACTAGTTTTCAGTCATGTCTTTAGCTTGCTTAAGCTTTGGTACAGCTATATTACAGCAAATCAGCAAGTTTTTGTTTTCAAAATAGAAAGACAGATTGCTAACAAACCCTCTCAACAAACATCCTTGAGACAAGATGCATTCAGTATCTGCCTTCATTTTTACTTCATTTTATTTTACAAATAACTAAATGAAAAGAATAAATCAATACATTAAGTTATATGAAATAAGGATACACAGGGAATAAATATTGAACACATGACGAAAATAAGGTCCAAAATAAGGTCCAAAACACATAGAGGGTTTAGAAAATAGCAGAAACTTGTCAGCATTTAGAAAGATACCATGTCCCTATAAGTACAATGTAATATCAGCTACAGTACTGTGCAAAAGTTTTAGGCAGGTGTGGAAAAAATGTTGTAAACAAAGAATGCTTTAAAAAATGGAAGTGATAATCATTTATTTTCAGCAATCAACAAAATGCAGTGAATGAACAAAAGAGAAATCTAAATCAAATTAATATTTGGTGTGACCACCATTTGCCTTCAAAACAGCATCAATTTTTCTAGGTACACTTGCACACAGTTTTTAAAGGAACTCAGCTGGTAGGTTGTTCCAAAAATCTTGGAGAACTAACCATAAATCTACTGTGGATGTAAGCTTTCTCACATCCTTCTGTCTCTTCATGTAATCCCAGACACACTCCATGATATTGAGATCAGGACTCTGTGGGGGCCATACCATCACTTCCGTAAGTCTTGCTCTTCTTTATGCTGAAGATAGTTCTTAATAACTTTGGCTGTGTGTTTGGGTTCGCTCACTAAGCATTTTGTTAATTAATAAAAAATTAACAATCGTTTATATTTCTGAAAGCATTCTTTGTTTACAGCATTTTTTCACACCTAAAACTTTTGCACAGTACTGTAGTTTAGTCCTTAATGAAGACCTATAAAATGTTTCAAATAAAAGGTTTTCCACCAAAAAAAATCAACCAAAGAGCTCTCTATAGATCTTCAGAATCTTATTAATGCACAACAGTCTGATGGCACTACTAACAGAAATATTTCTTAGTTACTGATGAATGTTCCAGTGAGCACCATTGCCCGAGTCTTTACTGAATTTACTGTAAACAGGTCAGGAAGAGGTGCTCCTCATATCCAAGAGCCAAGGACCAATTACAGATCATTTTAGATAGATCTAAAATTAGCATTGCACAAGATTCCAAAGCTGAAGGAAAAGTATGATGAAGTTTGATGAAGAATTCTTGATAATAATCTAAAGAGAACCAAAACACACAGCCAAAAAAACTCTTCATTAGTTTATGTGAAGGAAAATGAAGCTGGTAGAGTGACCTAATCAATCACCTTTTCTCATATGCTTTACCCAAAATGTTGCAGCAATGACCCACTATTGACATTACTTAATTTCACACTACCCTATGCAGGAGCTTTAACTCTCCTATAAAGATTCATTCAGTCCGACTTGCCAAATGCTTGAGCTTGTTATAAAAGTTCGCAATCCAATCTATTTTCTGAATAACTCAGCTAATTATATGACCACTCATAAACTGTGCATAGAGTGAAATATTGTAAATGGCATTTTTATTTCATCCCTATTGCGTTTTCATTTATTAATGTAACACATGCTAAAGAAAAAAGGGAGAAAGATAAGAATTCTGATGTTCCTGGTCATGATGTTTAGACAAGTCTGTTTAAGACACTATGCTATTCCTGCTACAGAATGACACTGATAAATTTGATCACACTCCAGCCACCTCACATTCTCCAGTGTCCCAAGCATTGATATATACACCACAAAATTTACAACACACTGTGTTTGTTGCTGGGCAGAAAAGCTTATTGTTTTGTAACTAGAGGGTAAATTGATCATAGAGACTGCCCCAAGGTGAAGCAGGGGTATTTTTTTACCATGTTACTCCTCCAGGGAAACGGTCTAGGACCTCTCTAAGCTAACTCTTTGAGTTAGCTCCGCCAGCCAATTAGGGATCGGTTATCTGGTCTGAGACCAGAAGTTACACAGTCTAAGATTCTATTTAGGTTGTTGATTTAGGACTGGTGATGGGGCCAAGTACCAGCTGTGATTGTTTTTTAACACAGAACGTTGACTTTTCATCCCCAGATGGTCAGAAGACCATTAAAAAAACAAAAAAAGATTGTAACGTTACAGCCAGAGCAACTTATTATGTCCTGATCCAGTAGTACACAACACAAATTTTATCCTTCATTTTATTTGATGCATACAATACAAAAAAGATGACACATTTAAAATGATTCACTGATTTCATCATGCTTAGACCCATATAAAAGTAAGTTTTACATGTACCAACATGAATAGTAAGATAAGAAACATTGTGACAGCAGCTTGAAGGAGACGACAATGTGGTGGGAATGTTTAAGACTCAAGACTAGGCTGAATATCTAAAGCAAACTTTTGAAAATTTAAATAGTACTTGTTAATATCTTTCATTAAAAAAAACTTAAGTCTGAAAACTTAAGTCGATAGAATATTGTGCTTATCATTAATAAAATGTTGCTGGAAGAAAACTGTTTTGTTTTTTTAGATCACTGATACCTGCTGAACTGTGGAGTAACATGTTAAACATAACATAGCAGAGATTCCGGGATTGTTGAACTATTAGAGAAAAACAAGGTTTCATTCAGCTGAATCAGCAGTATACTGATGTAAAACTGATGTTTTCTCACTGGACTTCATTTCTATGCATTATCCTTCCTCTTACAACACTCATTCTGGGCATGCCAAAAATATTTCCCAAAAGGTTCCCCCTGAGGCCCTGAATGTAAGAATAAAAAGTATATTATATAGTCAATGTAATGCAAGATAAATTAGTGTAGCTGAGTATATTTGTTCAGAGTGCCTAAAGGTACTAACGTGCCAACCATCATTTATGGTAATCCCTAGTTCTTGCAAATAGAAACTTTTAAGGATCAGTTCAGTATCTATTCTTACTAAGAATGTAATTCTTATATAAATCTGTTCTTCTATTCGTGTAATTACTGAATGCCAATCATACACTCACAAGTCATTTTATTAGATATACTAGCTCCTTGTTAGACTCCATTGGTCTTCAGAATTGCCTTAAATTTTCATTGCTTGGTTTTAACAAAGTCTTAGAAACATTCCTCACAGATTGCGGTCTAGTTCTACATGATAGCATCATTTCACTAACTCCCTAAGCTTCTCTATTGGATTAAGAAATATTTTCTGAAAGCAGTCTGGATGAAACTTTAGCATTACTACTTGTTTTAGTTGGAAAGCAAAGTGAATTGGCTTTGAAAATACCCATTTGGTCAAAAAGTGTTTGTTTAGTTGTCAGATCTTTAAGACCATGTACACATAAACTTAGAACCAACTTTTAGCATCTTCATCTTGTAAAATGTGATACAAAGATAATCTCAACACAAGATTTGGACTCTGTTTGGTCTTAGTATTTCAGAAACTACTGATCTACTGCGACTTTCAGGCAAAACCATCTTAAACATGTCACAGCTTCAAGCAGGGTTGCTACAGCAGCAGATGACTACAATGGGGTCTACTCCTGTCATCTACAGAGCAACACAGGGATTTGGTAAAACTGGAGATTTGCATCATGGATGTGCAGCAAGAAAAAGTCTTCAGCAACTGCAAAATACTATTATGTCAATATGGACCAGGATCTCTGAGCCCAATGCATGAAGGGTGTACCTAACAAAGTGGCTAGTGAGTGCATCGTTCTGCCTCTTTCTTTTTAGAAAATTGGATTCTGTTTGATTTCAGAAAAGATATATTCAGAGGGTCTGAGTGACCGAAATGTGAAAGAAAGTTGTATTGACAATGGATGCAGGAGATTCCAATCCCTGTTTTGTTACAGAAGCTTTACAGCTGTCAGATTATGTTCAGTGTATTGACTGAGCTGTGGCTACTGTGGAGAGTGAAACCTTCCCATTATGTAGACCACTGAAGTGTATCAGATTAATCAATCTTCACTTTTTCTCTAAATAAAATGGCTTTCATACAAATTTGTACATCCAAACCGATGTTAAATATTTGATTTGAAATGGTGCTTTAAATGTTCAAAGCTTAAACTTGAATCACATAGCTTTGCTCAAGGGCACTTTATCAGTTCCAGCAGGTTGGTCGGTGAGGTGGACTGAACAAACACTTAGTAAGAAGGAAGCCTGTCTGCATGCATGCAAACAGAAACGCATTATACATGAACGTATGTCTACACGCTGTGTGTTCGCTTCAGGGAAGGGGAGACAAATGCCAGATCATTCAAGCAGACACATGCTGTGGACAAATACACACACAAACAGTGAGTACAGAGGGAGTGGAAAATATGGTAAGAGATAGATTATGTGCATGTATGCTGCTGGCTCTGCACTGTAATCCACTAAGAAATACTCTAAACCTCTCAATTAAAGAAAAATTATATTGTAAAATAGTAATAACAATAGCTTATGTGCATTAACAGGTTATGCATTTTTTTATATTAATATTTCTCATAAATTAGTTTACACAGTCATGTTTTTGGCGGGGTAAAATATTTCTCTAAGTCATTTGTTTCTATGTGTGTGCACACATGAGGTGTGACTTTTTTTGTGCCCTCCAGAGATCTTACGTGCACATGCAATTCACTCCCTGGGTGCATATGCCTTTGAAGCTCGGCAGGGTGGTTTAATAGCCTTTAATTATAATTAATTTTTTTCCTTCTATTAATAACCTACATAATTCCCTAAGTGGTTCCAACTTTTAGGTGCTGCATTAGTCATTAGCCAATTACAGGCTAAGGGGAAGGTTTTGTGCTGAATAAGCTGAAAACTGCAAGTTGGTAAGTTCATCCCATAAAGATGAAATAACTCTTGAAATGAAATGTGACTGTAAGTCAAACAAGTAAGGAAGAGTCACAAATGTAATGCTTCCAGCCACTGTTTCTGCGGCAGAGTGACAAAAACAAGAGCTGATTTTAAAAAAACATTGCATAAGCTGAAGCAAGTATTGGTGTTGCTATAAAAAAAAGAGCCTGGTTTGCCACCCTTTATTCGTTATGAAAGAAAAATCATGAATTCCAGAATCTACCTGCAGCATCATGTTCAGCCTTTGGAGTGCTTTAGCAAGGCGTCACTCTGTAGCATTTCTACTGAGCATTACATGTTTCACACAGATTTAATCCAGTTGTTTGGGTTATGTGTGAAAGAACAACAGAGAACAAAATCTTGACCAGATTCTGGGAACATATGCTGGTGTTTAAATGTACAATAATGGGGCTTAAGTGTAATGCACTTCAGAAAACCTAATAATACAAGCTGAAACACATTGCTTTAACATGAATTGCTAAAATAAATGTCACACTTTTCAATTCCCCTACACCCTAATTTTGTAGTTTCCATTTACCCATACCAATGAGCATGGGTGTGATGATAAATTTGGCGCCCAAGATGATTCACAATATTTGGTTCAGGAAAACAAGAAAGGGTGTTATTTTAACAATATTTTTGGGGACAAATATGAATCCTATTTGTTTCCACAAACACAGTAAAGGTTTTAGTGATTATAAGCTGTGATATAAATAGTTTTTTTGTGTTCAGTCCAGGTTTAATTTGTTCATATTTTGGAATTTCTTTGTTTGCCTAATTCTAAGGTGGTCCATATGGTAAAAACACCCAAAAACATTCCCTTTCTGTGTTTTTAGAGAGTAAAGGTTTTCTCAAACTGTATTTTTACATATAGTATACGTCCATAGTAGAATTACCCAATTAAGGTTTGATCAGTCAAAGTTTTCAAAATTTTCAACAAATGCAGTTCCAACTTAGTGTCAAATAGACATCTGGGTTAGCGTCATTAGGAAGCTTCAAAGCTAAAGCAAACGTTTCACATCATTAGCGACTAAAGCTTTTCTTTTTTTTCTATCGAGTACGAAAAATACAGAGAGTTAGAGCTGCACAATATAATGAATTGCAATCCTCATTGCAATACCATTGTGTGCAATATCAGAATTGCAAAGGACTGCTTGGATGCAATATTTGGTAGTCCTTGTATTCCAGGTACCATGTATTGAACTCTGCTTGCCAGTAATATATTTGGCCAGCTGAATGGAGCCTAAATACCCTTGATGCCCACACCTAAAGTATATTTTAATTGGCTGAGATGCTAAAGCTCCTGGAGAGTTTTGGGGACATTGGGACTACACCCACACAAAAAGTAAGAGAAATATAAATTAACAGAACAGATATTGTCATTGTCATTGCCATATCAATAACAATATAATGATTTCATTTTTTGCTGACATTGTGCAGTCTTAACCAAAATACATTCTGTGCCTTCTTCCTTGTTTATTTCATCTATTGTGGTCAGCCAGTCCAAGTTTAGGTCTGTTTTAGTTAAGTCTGCCACCACTTTAAAACTGCTTCTGGTCTTACCTCAAGATAAGCATGTCAGCAACATACCTTAAAGCTCTAACTTTTGAGATTAGCACTTTGAAGTTTGGGGCCAAGAAAAATACCTTACATATAACTATTATAACAGTAACTTGAAAGTACTTTCCAAGACAGACATCACGTTGACAAGAAATATTGTGATGTTTTATATCATGAGATCGTGAGCTACAGGAACATGCCACACCCCTATAAATGAGTAGACACTAAATCTGCAGAAAGTAATCTCAACGCCTTGGGAAGGAACTTGACAATCACAAGTTTGACTTATTCTAAACTGTTGTGCAAAATTTAGACATCAAATAAATGTTGTGCTTTATTGAAGAGCACATTAAGCAAACTAATCTTTTAGTTAGACCAAGGTGACACAAATAAATAGAAGTTATTTTCACAAATGTTTATTATGACCACAGCAGAATGACTTAACTATGTAGACCTGGAGGCTATGACCGTCTTTTAATAAGCACTCTATAGTTCTCCTGGACGAACAGCAAGAAAACCCTTGACATAAAGGATGGTCCATAAATCTTTGAAAATTTTCTTCCTACAATTACCTCTAAACATCTAAAATGATTAGCATTTAAGCCTACACTGAAAAGATTATTTTATTATTTTGAGAATCTATTTTCTGCTCTTAAACAGTTAATAATCATCATAGTCAGTACACACTGCATTTTACAGTTATTTCATGATAATATAGAGTAAGTGCAAAGTGTTCACAGAGAATCAAACCCAAGTAATTTCTTACTTGGGATGCACAGTGCTTTGCCCAAGTATTGAAACCCCATGACCTTTTACATTTTGTCATACTACAACCTCAAATTCAAATGTACATTTTTGTTTTTAATGCAACTTTACCAGTGTAAATATACCCAAATAGTTTACTTATTGAGTAGAAAGATATCCTACATTAGGAATCAAATGTATGCAGAAGATTTAGAGGAACAATAAACAAAAAAACACCCACTTCTCCCACATGAGAAAATTGCAAAAGCACAAAGAATTTAACAAAAGAACAGCACACAAGAAGAAATCAAGAGAAGGGCTATTTTGGTGATAGATTATATTTTGTGTAATTGCAATAAAATAACTAGAACTGCAAGCAGTTATGATCGGGTTCTAAGGCCCACCCAGCAACTCCGCCCCCTGCCCCGACCCTTCCAGACTACCACTTCACACGCCCACATGATCACATTTTCCAAAGGGTCAGGACAGATCTTGGTAGCAGAAGCACTCAGACCTCACAGGCTTAGCGGCATGCAGCGCAAAATGCACTAAAATAAAGAGCAGGCAAGACCACAGAGAAAAAAAAAAGTAATACTGGTCTAATGAGACAAAACAAACGGAACTATTATGTCTGAAAGGCCCTTAAGAGATATCAGTGAACGAAAATACAGTAATTCAAAGGAAAAAAGTAGCAAATGAGCGCGCCCGAACAAACAAGACCGAATGCACAAGAAAGATACTGAACAAGAAAGCAGTCTAAAACATTCAAAATTAAAATGTGTTTGCACAACACTGGACAAAAAAAATAAGGCTACAGATAACATAGTCTTAATTAAAGATAAATAAAACTATTGCTATTTAAAATTAACTTAACAACCAAAAACTCTTCTTTGTTCTTTGTAGCCAAATTTCTCAAACTCAAACCTATTCTTTACTAACCACTGTTGCTAACACATTACAAAAGATCACATTTAGTTTTGCAATCTGTAAAAAAATATACAAGATTAGGATTCTTTTTGTAATGCTAAATATGCTTGTAATTTAATGCACAATCTCAAACCTCACATAAATATAATAAAAAAAAGTAATTGAAGATGAAAATGCATTAATCACTTAATAAATGGTGATGTTTTTAAGTTCCTATTGAATTTGAGGCAATAACATTTTTATTTAAAAAAACAAATTGAATTTTTTTGCTAGGATTTTCCTCTTTCAATACATATCTTAAGAGTAGCCTACAAACCAAACAACTCCAAAAATTGTTATTCGATTAATCGTCAGAACAATCAACAGAATACTCGATTATAAAAAATAATGGTTTACCAACCACCAGAAAATAAATTCAACATTTTACTTTTATTTCACTCAATGATTATTGCCCTGTCACACTCACTCCCATCATGATGAAGTGCTTTGAGAGGCAGGGGAAGAACCACATCATCTGAACACTACAAATGCAATACACCTTTTGGCCACTTGATTAATTTTGGGGGCGCTGTTTCTTCCGCGAGCGGCAGACAGCGAGCTTACTGCAGAATCCATATTTCATCAAAAAATTACCAGGGCTGCTTCATTAAAAATGTCCAAAATATTCTCAGTTAACTCTGTCTATATCTGTAATATTATGCATTGGGGAAGTATTGACTCATGTACTGGGTTCATGATTCCCTTTGACAGTACTTTGACAGTACAGGCATTCCTTAAAAATACATTGTTTGTCATAACAATTACCAAAATATTCTCATTTAAACCTGTGTATACCTACAATAATATATATTGTTTATAACGTCCCTGTTAAGACAACATGAAACGCCTGTATGAACTTTTCTGGAACTTTCAAAATGAATTGCATTAACCTACTATCAGCACAGCCAGGAAAAAGGGTAACAGCGGACTACCCGTGACGTCACTGTCAGAATAAAAACCCCGCTTTTGCAACAAACTGACCTCTTCCACGCAGGTCCCCAGCGGAACTGGATGGAGGGACACAGCGCGCTAATGTCTCTTTGCGGGCAAACAGACATAACTCTTAAAACTGGATCCAAGAGTGTCATACGATCACGTGATCATATGCACTAAGTTAAGTAGGAATTAATTGCTGTTTGTGTATCCGGTATTCATTCATGAATGGGGTTTATTAAGGTACAAGCGTTGCTTGACTTTTCTCTCTGAGGTCTACAGAAGCAAACTGTGTTCCAGAGAGTTCCCAGCAGAGACCCTTTCTCTACGATGCCGAGTGGAGCAGTTTTCCGGGTCTGAAAGGAAGGACAACGGGACTGCATCACCGTGGTTACAGCAGTAAGGTGCAGTTCGGTCGGCCGACAGAACGAGCCGCCCCACCCCACAGCTACGGAGGTTAGCTGCAATTAACCCTTCGATCACTGTGGTTTCCTCCAACGTCGTTCCCAGACAACTTTTCCTCAGCACGGTTCACGTAAGAGGTTGTGTTTGGGCAGAGAGTAAGTAGTTTAGAATGAAATAATCTAAACATTTCTCGTTTTATGACGTTTGGTTTTGATGTGTTGAAACTCAGCCATCTTAGTGCTAGCAGATTATCTGCTCAGCACATGTGCTCCGTTTGTGTGTTCTGTGTTTGTTTGTTTTTTAAAGTTATGAAAAACTTTTCTTTAATGGGTGATTTTTAAACACAGACAAGAACCGGGCTATTAACACGCCGTCCACGCTTATGCATTTTAACCTTTTATTAACTGGTATTGGTGAAAGGTTATGTGTTTGTGTTTGGTTGATAAGCTTCTTGATTGTAGCTTTAACCTTAAAACAGCTTTAGAAACACATGCTTGCCTGCTAAAGATAACTTCTAACCAAAGGAAAGGTTTGGTGGTTTTCAATACAGGATAAAAATATAATTTCTCTAAATATGCATTCTTACTCTAAACCTTGAGAAACTAAGTAAAAACAATGTACAAAGACCAATTCTCAAAGATTGGTTCTTATTCAAAATAATAATGTTCTTTAAATATTATTTTAATCAAATAAAGTCAGCTAATATAAACACTGTTGACCACATTGGCTCAATTCCAGATAGGTTGGTTTTTATTTAGCAAATTATTCTTAAAATATTATATATTTATACTAGAATAATTATTGTTATCAGATCTTGCATATGAATGGTTCGTCTAGAAGTGTGTGCCAATTATTGCTTAAGTTAGGTTGTCAAGACTAACACACAACTCACTTCATTTCACTTCATTCGAAGGATAATCCGTGGTCCTAAAACGTAAAATGAACATTGGCATGGGTAAAGGTTGCTATCCCCACTCTGAGGGACAAGGGTCTTTCAACCATTTCTCTATGACTCAACTTGTTTAACGCCATTGTGACAATAGCCCCAATTATCTTCTTTATCTTTCACTTCTGCATGGTAGTTTAGCTTGGATTATTTTCGCATGCAGTAAAGAGCGTATGTTGAATTGAATAATATGATGTGACTTGACGTTTGCACCTAATTTTCGTTAATAAATTCTTGATTTTAGAAAATTGTTGTGAAATTCATCCATGTCCGTGTGCAGAGTTTAGCTCGTTCAGATCGTAAATTCGGGTCAGAGTTTGGTTCAATTTCTCTCCCATCCCTTCAATCTTTGTCCCTAATACCACCGCCTTAATGGGCTGGTATTCAAAGGACAACCCTTAACAGACCAAAATATTATTTAATAAATATTAAAGTATTCATATTAAACAATATATTCATATTCATAATGACAACATCCCTAAATGTAATAGTCCTTGAATAAAAAAATTAACACGCTTTGTTTACACATTAACAACCTATAATGAACCAAATTTAAATATTCATTAAACATCCATATTTCATCAAAAAATTCCCAAAATATTCTTAGATCTCCGTGACTATAGAAGAAACAATATAATGATTATCAAGTGCCAAATTACTTACCTTTTCAACGCACAAAATCAGTAAACTGTTATCCTTAGTACTTAGCTAAGTGTAAAATAATTTATAAAAATATATGGTTATTTCATAAAAACTTCCTCTAAATATTCTCACAGGAAAAAAATATCTATACTGGTGGAAGTGATATGTAATTGTGTTTGTTCATGTCTATAATTTTAATGATCATTTTAAAATAATAATTGTGAAACTATGGTTTCAAATGATATTAGTAAAGTAATGACCAAAATTGAAAAAGTCAAGTAAAATCCATCACTTTTGTCCAGAAAAAACTCTCACAAATAGTCACACCCCAGAACTCTCGTTCACGAATATAGAATCAAAGCCTGATTTTCTTTAGACACCACACTTTAATGAGTTCATCAAAATTAATTTATAATCGCCATTATTGATTAGCATATATCTTTATGAATTAATTGTACACAAGTGGGCAGTCCAAATTAAACATTATTCACTGGGGATTATAGGCATTGTCTACTTAAGTAGTGTGCAAAATTCCACGGCGTTTGGCCCAACAGAACTTGAGATACAACTGCTAGCTTCATTACCAAACATTGTACACTGTAGTGACGCGCTTCGAGATAGAGCTTTAGCTAGAAAAGGTACTTTTCAGGATTTTGCACAGAACGTATCCTGAAGGTCTGGGCTCTCTAGGTACCACGAGTGATTTTTGGGGAATTTCTTTATAATTGAAGGGTTGGAGGTACATTTTCGCACATAAGCCACGCCCACTTTGCCCAATCATTACCATATTGATAACATATTCTCGAGATGGTATCCTGAAGAAATGTACCAAATTTTATAAAAATCCATTCTGCCATTTTGGCTATATAAATTTTTCTTGCTTATAGCGCCCCCTAGGTTTAGATCCCTCTGAAAATGAGTACATACCTACATACAATCACTTTGATTGGCCTTGCCTCTAAGGAGGAATTAATGAAAATAGGTTTCGCATATCTACAAGCGGAAGACAACGAGTACGAGTACGAGTACGAGGTTTCGCATATTACGCAATATTGTTGCTAATTAGCATAACTCTATGATTTTTTTTCAAAACTCACATGATTAAGAATGACTCAAAGAACATCCAGGAATTGAGATTTAGTCTCTGCAAGCAACAGTTTCAGAGATAATCACAGAAATGCATTTTACATTATAACAGCGCCATCTAGTGGTAAAACCTAAAATAAATGTTCGTGTACCTGGGTAGCACAATTCTGCATATGATCGGTAATTTCCCCGACAAAATCTTTCAAATTCACTGAGTTCAAAGGTCAAATGTGAGATAGCATATAAGCCACGCCAACTTTTAAATCATTAAAAGTATGTCCTGAAGGTCAAGGTCTTGAGCATATGGACCAAGTTGCGTGTCAATCCATCAATCCGTTATGCAGATATAAACATCTGGTGCCTATAGCGCCCCCCTATTATTGAATGTGTATCAATCTCAATGTATAGGCACAATAGCTCATTCTCTATCAGGTTCTCCAATCTTGTTTGGAAATCATGAAATATGGCAGAGATATAGTCAATTAACTTTTGTGCTAGTTCGCCAATAAAGTTTGTCCGCATGTAGCTTTAACAACTTTCGAACATTTGACAAAGATTTCATACCATTGTGTCCCGCTAACTCTGTAAATGGTATGTACAGAGTTTTATCTTGATTGAGCTCAAAATGTAGGAGGAGTTGTGGAAAAAAGATTTTACCTTTGTCGCGACGTAGCAAAAAATCTAGCTAGGCGGAAGTGGGTGTAGCCAATTACAAAGTGATGCAGAATCATCCAAAGAACAAGGTGATATAAATCTTTGGAGTGTGGGACTTACGGTTTGGAAGTTATAAGCCCAGACGCGTTGTCATACGTTATAGTGCCCCATAGTTGTTAAGGGGTCTGAATTTTAGTATCTGAGTAGCGGTTGCGATTCCCTAATAGGTTGCTATGTCAGTATCTTTCCAGAATTGTCTGGTTCTTGCGCCCAACAACTTTTAGCGGAGAATAATAATAATAATAATAATAATGAAAAAATTAAGCAAAAACAATAGGGTTCCCTGCTCCAGTGGGAGCAGGCCCCGCACCCACGGGCTTGGAACCCTAAATAACCCAGGTATGTTTACTTCAGTTTATTTTCCAATCAACCCTGAACAGTTCATGATGCTGTGACCACCATGTTTCATGAAGATGTAGGGTTTAGAATAAATGTGCAGTGTTAGTTTTCTGCTACACATATCGTTTTTCATGTAGGCTAAAAAGGTCAATTTTTTTCCTTGTTTGCTCTGTCCTCTACATGGCTTGTGGGAAACTGCAAGCATGACTCTTATGGTCTTCTATCAATAATAGTTTTCTTCTTGAAACTCTTGTTGTAGTGTCTTGGAAGGTTTGCAGTGAACCATACACTTTCCTTTTCCAGATTTTGGAGTAAACACTTCTCCCCAACTTTATCTCTGAACTGCCAAGTGTATTATTGATCTTTGTTAAGCTATATGTTAACCTACGGACCTCTGAGGCAGCTGTCTTTATACTTTATACGCACAGTTGGAGTGAGAAGGCCACTGGTTGCTCTGGATTTTATTCACAGGTATCAGACTAAAAGGTGCCCAATGCATAAACTCTAAAGTGAATTTAAGTTGTTTTTTTTTAACAAGATGCCTGTTTCTAATTGGAAACAAGTCAGACCTCTCTCAAAAGATAATAAAACAATGTAAAAGGATAGTCAACTGTTTTTATTGAGATTATATTCAGGATGACATGCTGAACAGTTTTTATTTTATTTTGAATAATCATTGGAGAAATCTTGACCCCAGTCAAACAATTTTCTATAATTGCTGACCAATGTTTTGCAGGTTTCCAGTGGCATTTTGACTATTTATGTTTGCTGATGAGCTCCAAGTCTTTGAGGCTGAAAGGCCTCCTTGCCATCAACCTAATCGTACGTCCTATAGATAGATAGATAGATAGATAGATAGATTTCCTGATATCCTGTACCAACATCCCACCCTCAGATCCACAACTGCGCGCTCGTGCACGAAGAGCGCGCCCCGCTCAGTTGGCAAACTTTAAAGCGCGCAGACTTGCACAGTGCAGATGCGTGAGATAGAAACTATTTGTCAGCGACTGACTTGAATTTTTTGCCTCCACGGTGATAAGAAGTCTGGCGCTTATAATCTCATGTCTGACCGTGAGCGGAGCTATATTATCCTCCACCTGCTCTTCCTAGTTTCGGAGTTTGCCCTCGGTTTCTGCAGGAGCCTAACTTTCACAGCAAGGCAACTTCTTCCACACTTTGGTATTTTGGCACAAGCCAGGACATTGTGTCCGCACCTCAGCAGCTACAGGGAGTCACCACCTTTATATCCTTCACTTAAAGAGGAAAGATTTTGGCAGAAACTAGAGTTGTTGAAAGGAAGCGGTCAAAGCTTTCTGGTTCGCAGGGAATAATAAGTTAATCGTTCATTTGGAGCCGCTGGAAGACAGTTTGTGAAACAGGGCAGAAGTTTCCCAGCACCATGAGAGGAGCGGTGGTTTTCCAGATGTGGATAGTTTTACAGTTAGCCACTTTAAGCAGAGTCGGGAAGGCTCAGGTCGCCAATGCCAAAGTGTTGAGGGGCAACAGCAGAAGAGACGGTGAGACGTCATTTTTTTTCTCTACCATTTAAGTTTGCAAAATTGCAGTCCATTTGTTTCTGAGCGTCCAATATTTTAATAATGTTTGTAATAAGGAAGATGATGTGGTTGATGATTTTAGACAACTTAGGGAAAAACAAGGATTTGGGGTGTAAATCTTTTATTTTGTGTAACGAATGATGCAGCTTGTGAATGTTCAATGAATACAGGGGAAATGAGCAACAGAAATAGCAAAATAAATGTTTAACCATCCAAACTAGCATCAAGCTGTGGAGAAAGAAAAGAGAAAAATTGTGTTTAGTGGCAGATACCCTCATCTTGGTGCTTATTTCCTGTCATGTCTACAGGTTCCCTAATCCAATCGCATATACATTTTTGTGGAAATGTGCCTCACTTACTTTGATGTGACCCTGAGGCTGAAGTCATGCTGCAGTGCATTTGATTGTACACCTTCAGTCAGCTGCAGGGTTGCTTTGGGCTGGGAAACATGAAAATAAGCATTAAAGTCTGTCCTGGAAAGCTGCGCTCTCAGACCCTTATCAACCAAAAACCACTGGGTGTGTGTGTGTGTGTGTGTGTGTGTGTGTTTGTGAGAGTAAAGTGTGATACATATTTGAAAACATAAAAAAACAAAAAAAAAAACATGGAAGGGATAAGTGTGGACACATCAGATGAACTTTGTTGCAGAACCCAAAATTCTGTGTCTTGCAAAAGTATGGATCCAAGTTGAACTTTTCAACATTTTGTCACAACCATGAACTTCTGTGTATTTTAGTGGGATGTTATGTGATAAACCAGCACAAAGTATTGCATCACAGTGAAGTTTAAGGAAATGATACAAGGTTGTCATAGCGTTTCATGATGTAAATCTGAAAAGTTTGATGTGCATATGTATTTAGCTCCCTTTTCGTTCAATACCCCTAAAAAATGCTGTGCAACCAAATGCCTAGTTGGGGGATGGCCTCGCGTCTCTCGTTCGGGCTTGGTCAGGCCGGGTCCCGCGAGGAGCAACCCAGCCACCAGGTGCTCTCCGACGAGACCCGACCCCAGGCCTGGCTCCAGGGTGGGACCCGGGCTCCGCCGTACTGGGCGACGTCACGTGCCTCGATGTTATTGTCCTCATGAGGGTGTCTTGAACTGCTCTTTGTCTGACACGTCACCTAGAGCCTGTTTGCCATGGGAGACCCTACCAGGTGCATTTAAGCCCCAGACAACATAGCCTTTAGGATCATTCGAGCACTCAAACCCCTCCACCACGTTAAGGTGGCGGTTCAAGGAGTGGGGGATAACCAAGAAAGGTTTTAAGTATTAAATACATCAAACCACAGTACGCTAACTTGAGTTAGTTTTTAATCCTGCATCTGTCTGTTAAAGATGTAAACACTTAATGCATGCTATTTAGTACAGTGTGAACGATTGCATGTTTGACTGATAGCAGTGCACTGTGTCAAATATATGTCGAATGATTGTGTGTAAACTGTAAAGGAACTGGCAAAACAGCCACAGCAGCACTGCAGTGGCACTATAAGAGAAATCTGACAGATTGGATGGAAATGTAAGGTGAGGGCACATAGTTTGTCTGACAAAGAGATATCTGGATGCAAAGAAGAAAAAGTTAGGGCTTTTTAGACGACAACAGCTGAACCAGCTATGACACGATGGCTTAAGATACCAGCTGGGGAGAAAAAAAAACACAGTTTTTGTCCAGAATGGGACAAGAAATCTTTATTAAGCTAGGAGATCAGAAGGACAAATTACTAACACCATGATTCGGTTTACAGTGATATACTAGAGGATGTTTTTGTTATTTGCTCCAATTGTTTTTATCTAAAACTAACAAAAGAGTTGGAACTTTAAAAAGTTATTTAAAAAACATTTTACTCCTAAAAGCAGTGTTTTAGAATCCCGTTACATACACCTATTAAATAAATATAGTAGATCCTCACAAGCATCTAACAGCTAGTTATTTTACTGCCCATGTTGACTTATTTTCATCTTTTGAAAACAAATGGGTTGTTTAAAGCCTCTAAGTCCCCATTTGCTAAGTGTTATTCTCATAGTTTCTTGTACAGATTCTTCTGTGCCTTGGGAAGCTTTGCTGCAATGCCAGGCTATTTTTCCTTGAGGTGTTGGTTGGAGTAGGAAGTGGCAAAAGATGAAGTCATGACTAGCATTATTTACTCTTTCAGGAAGCATCACAAGAAACATCCCTATTTTATTTGACAAAATGGTTAGTCTTTTGAGAACTTTTGTGCACACTCTTTAACTCAGACTGCAGAGGTTACCATGGTTTAAGACCAAATGTAGGTCATAATATGAGCTTTTTTATGTGTATACCGTTGCTGAAAGTGATTTAATAATGCAATAAACCTAAATTGTATCTTAGTGCTTTGTAACTTTGCTTATGTATTATTATTACCCCCATCACACTATTGTGTATGTGCGTTTCACTGGTCTTGGAAGATATGCTGCGTTTGGCCAATTATTCCCGACATGTGATACTGCAGAATACAAAGCTTGATGTGCAACTAAGCCAGACTGCCACAGGTTGAATATTCAGCAATGAAGCTCACAATACAAATGCGCCACTGCGACAGAATTTTTTAGAACTGCTACTGAAATATTGCAGCAATGACCCGATATTAATATCAACTAATCTTACGCTACGCTATGCAGTCACTCTGTCTGCACAGCAACAGATTTATTAATCCTGACATAGCAAATGCCTGGAGTGGCTCTAACAGCAGGGTAGGCAGGACCTATTTTCTAAATATTTTAGCTAATAATTATTTGACCACTTGGGGACACTCGTGGGCTGTTTATATATTAATGAAAATTCATCAACTATGGAAAACAATAAAATGAGAAGGTGACATCCCAGCAAAGGTAACATACCCTGTGCTAAGGCAAAGAAATATTGTAAATTGTATTCACTTGAACCCAGTACACACACAATGCAAAATAGGGGCATATCATAAGTGAAACACTTCTTTATAACATGTCAGACCTTGATGTTTTTTTTAAATGGAGTTCATTTCCCAACATGTGTTTTTAGATAAGCTATGTACATGGCAAGATTTTGGCAACATCTTAAGGATTAATAAGTGGGATACAATAAAACTGATCATATTACTTTACACACGCAAATTGAGACATGAGTCAAGTTGGCACCCACCACTTTCTTTAAATCTAATAAAAATGATCCAAAATGACTGTGCTATGTTAATGCTGGTCTGTATTAAAAAAGTTTGTGCTGTTATCCCTTTTAAATAATAATGAAACTTTACAGATGGTCATTGAAGGTCATCCAGCCGGGCCACATTAAAAAAATCAAACAAAATTGGTTTGAATGAATTGTGCTGTTTGTGTGCTGTTAAATTCTTTGTGTCATTTCATCACAATTTTATAGATAAAAAAGTGTACAGGTCATCCATAGGTATGTATGAACAAGACGATGCATCACTGTTAAAAACTAGAGTTAATAAAACTGAAGGCTAACAGGTGGTTTAACTTTGAGGACCTTATAACTTATTATCTTTAGAATAATAGCACTAACGCAGCACTAATGCTTGACACCAGTTTTGTTAGATTTAAAGCATGTTGGGAGTGGGGCAATTTCACTCAGGTCTAGTGAAATGCTTGTAGAAAGTTAAATTTGAGACATTTGTTGTCTAATGAATTCCACAAAGAAATCAACAGTACAGTGAGGTGTTCTTCTGATTTCTGTCAGTTTTCACATTACATGTGCCTTAAGGTACGTGTTTCCAATATGAGTATATACCATGTTTCTGAGTAGTTTAATGGTTTGTCTAGAAAACATTGTAGAAAAACGTTATTTTACTCAGTTGAACTGCTCTGCTACAAGTGAGTAAAGAACCAAAACAATTATGCTAATGATCTTAATTTCTTAAAATAAAAGCAATTATCTAACAATGTAGTGCGTGTGAAAAGCCAAAGGCTATGATAGTAAAAATGCAATTTATAGTTTATTAAAACATCATGATTCTAAATTGCTCTCAAGGTTTCTTGTAGATGGGATTCTAACTTTATTTTAAGATGTCACTTGGTGAGGAGCAGAGAGCTATTTAGTGGAAATCCTAACACAGGTGTCAAACCATTAGTAGGATCAGATAATAGTACTGACATGATCAAATGTGTTCCCTGCTATTAAAGTAGAATGGTTGTTTGATTTAAAAGCACTTTAATCCTCTGCAATAAGTCATTCCCTAGATGCTCTCATAACCAGCACACACTCATAGAGTGTGTGTGTGTGTGTTCTTGTACTTGTTGCTTAGTGAGAATCATTTTTCATATTTTTATTGCAAAGTGAGGACATTTTTACAAAGTGAGGACATTTTCCTGGTCCTCACTTTTCCAAATTCCGTTCTTGGGACAGAGGTTAGGTTTAGGACTAGGATATGAATTGAGTAATGGTTAGGGTTAAGGTTAGGTATGAACTGGTTAGGGTTAGTTTTAGGGTCAGGGTAAGGCACAACAAATCAAGGAAAATGAATGGAAGTCAGTGGAAGTAACTGAAAAGTCTTCATAAAGATAGTAAAACACGGATGTGTGTGTGTGTGGGTCTGTGTGTTTTACTCAGCTGACGCGTGGAACCTGAGAGCTTAGTTCCGTTATTTGATTGACTGGTGCTGATTAGAGTTGCTTCCATGTGCATAACCTCATGCTGATAGAGACTCCCCAGCATTTACTTGTCCGCTCGCTACTTTGAATGTACCTGAGTTTGTCCCAAAGTGTATTTGAAAGGGAGCTTTCATCTAAAGATGTTCTGGCAGAAAGTTGTAGTTCATTTTCAGGAACCCAGCCTCACGAGGTGCCTTTGTTTTTTTTTCCTCTCTGGCATTTTTGGCTCATTGTTTTCACCTTTGTAATGTTTGTCTATATATTAACAGAGTCTGGTTGAAATTTAGCTCAACTCCCCCAATCTCTTCCCCTCTTTAACTTCACCCAACTCCAAAAATAAAACATGAATAAACACAAAGAGCAAATCAGAAATTATAATAAAAGTTTAGAGCCAGCCTCTCAAGTTTTTATTTTTTTTGCCAAGGTTTATTCTCAGAATTTATCTTATTTTTCACTAATATTGCATTGTGTCAATTTTTATTTGTTTCTATGATAAACATTAATATTAAACATGTTCTTTTGTGTTGATGGTGATAAGTGACAAGTGAAAACAGATAAGAAGCCACTGGCTCTGTGCATGGTTAGCTACTCCTGACCACTTTGCCTATTTTACTTTTTCACATTTCCTAATTTATTCACTGAAATATTCTGAGAAAGAGTTGTTGTTTCCCAGTTTCAGATTAAGTTTGTTGTTCCAGTGGTTATTATGGTTGTTGCATCGTTGGTTTACAGATATTATAAGTCACACTATGTGGCTCTTTTTGATTCACGACTGAAACTTTCCACACCACAGACATTTGTAAGTGCTTGTGGTTGTCTTTGTGTGGGACTTGTTTGCTTTTGTTATTTTAATCCTGATGTTATGGTCAACGTCTTCTGATTCTTTTTAGTAGCCAAGCAGTCAGTATATCCCCAGTAAACATAGGGATATTTGACCAGCTGTTAAGAAATGGTGAGGATAGATCATGCATGGGAGATAAAGTATATCAGCTCTAACCTTTTCACATTTTGTACATTTTACGACCACAAACCTTAATGTATTGTCTTGTGTATTTATGTGTATTGTGTATTTTTGTGTGCGATAGACCAACACAAAGTAGTTAAAAATATGTTTTTACCGATAAAAATCAGTGGCAAGCGTATGTATTCAGCAACCCTGAATCAATACAGTAGACAACCATCTTTAGCTACAATTATGACTGCAAGTCTATTATGACCCTACCAACTTCTACATTATAGAGACTGAACATAACAAATTTTCCTTGCAAAACAGCTCAGACTCTGTCAGATTGTATAGAGATCCATAAACATCAGTTTGCCACAGATTATCAGATTGAATTTAGGTCTGGACTTTGACTGGCCCATTCTAACATAAGTTTGGTATGATAAACCATCCCACTGTAGCTTGTTTTTTTTCCAGGATTACCCTATATTTAGCTCCATCCTTCTTTGCATCAGCTCTGACCAACTTCACTGTCCCACCTGAAGAAAGGCATCCCCAGAGCATGATGGTGCCACAGCCATGTTTTACAGTGGGGATGACAAATTTTAGGTGATATTCAGTGGTAGTTTTCTGTCTTCTGTGCCTGTATGTTAGAAAGCCCAAATTTTGTCTCATTGATGGAGCACCATCTTCCACAATATAGCTTTGTCTTCTACATGGCTTGTGGCTAACTTTAATTGCAACGATTCAAGACTTTCTTCATACTGCTCTTCTATTAGGGCCAGAGTTGTGAAGTGCAGGACTAATAGTTGTGTTGTCCACAGTATCTGTGACCTGAGCTGTGGATCTCTTGAGTTGTTGTTTTGCAACCTAGTACTCCTTTAATCTTCTACACACCTTTATCTCTGATCGTTCTCCTGTTTTCAACTGTCTTCATGATCCTGTTTGCTATTAATGTTCTTTAACAAACCCCTGAAGCCGTAACAGAACAGCTGGATTTACACTGAGATTCAGTTACACACAGATAGGCTCTGTTTACTGATTAGGTGACTTCTGAAGAGGATTGGTTAGACTGGATTTTATTTAGGGGTATCAGAGTAAAGGGGACTAAATACAAATTAGAACTACACATTTCTATTTTTTATTTAAAACCATGCATCATGGGCTGCACGGTGGCACAGTTGGTCACACTGTTGCCTTGTAGCAGCAAGAAGGTCCTGAGTTCGATTCCCGGCCGGGGGTCTTTCTGCATGGAGTTTGCATGTTCTCCCCGTGCATGTGTGGGTTCTCACCGGGTACTCTGGCTTCCTCCCACAGTCCAAAGACATGCCTGTTAGGTTAATTGGTCACTCTAAATTGCCCTTAGGTGTGTGAATGAGTGTGTGCATGGTTGTTGCCCTGCGATGGACTGGCGACCTGTCCAGGGTGTACCCCGCTTCTCGCCCATAGACTGCTGGAGATAGGCACCAGCTTCCCCGCGACCCACTATGGAATAAGCGGTAGAAAATGACTGACTGACCATGCATCATTTTCGTTTCACTTCCCAAAAAAGCACTATTTTGTGTCGATCTTAAACACATTGAAGTATGTGGTTGTGTCGAGACAAACTGGAAAATTTCAAAGGATATGAATACTTTAGCGAGGCACTACAAGTTAAATGTAGCTGGCATTAACATGCTGCACATTCTCCAATTTCAACAATCCTACAAAACCTGAACCTGTCACACTGTGCCAGCTCAAAATGATAAAACCTTACTACATCAAATATTCCAGACTGTAGAACAGAGATATCAGTCAAACAAATTAATCAAATAAATAAACAGCAATGCGAGTGCGAACGCTTTTATTTCTATAGTAGGATGGTTAAATGTTACAGAGAATGGAAAGGAAGTAGCTTTGGAAGATCTAATGTCTGGGCATAAAAGGATACTAGTCAGACATCTAATACAGTCACACTTTAGGATTTCTCAAGAGCGTTTCTGATGTTGCTTCGTATTGTTGCAGATCGTCGCTGTTCATGGGAGCACTAAATTGGCAGTTGTTGCATGTTTCTAATAATTAAAATTCTTTAATGCTGAAAGATTTTATTGCACAAAGTCTGATTGCACAATGTGAACCCATCTTTCGATATATCACATGTAGGATAGAATATTGTGGCCTAAAAGAGAGAAATAATCAGTTTCCCATAGTATGTACTAGTCACTTAGGACATTTTTCTAAGATAATTTGTCTTACATAAAAAGCATGAAAAACTATGTTTGAAAATGATTTCTGGGTTCTTCATGCTGTGCGAAATCCTAATGTTCCTTTTAGGCATTATTCAAATAATCTTATGTAGTAGCCAACGTTTTTTGAGCTTTCTCTTTTAGACCTAAAGGCAGCTTGGGTGGGTATAATATGACAAAATGTGAGAAAGTTCAAGGCACTGTTTCGTGATATGTCTCATATCTGTACCTAAGATAATGGAAGACACAAAGAACTAAACCAATACTTAACATTAAAGTACATCATATAAATCTTGTAAACTTTTATTTACTGCTTTCTTCATTAAACAACCTTCATAGAGCTAAGTAGGATTCTTTGATTTACGCTATGGTACATTTTTAGATTGCGAGAGAGAGTTCTGACATGAACAGAATGTGAAAAGCTTCCATATTCACTTTTAAGCTGTGAAACACATCATGAAAAGCTTTGCCCCTTTTAATGGTTAATGTTCTCTGTACACATTTTTTTCTCATACTGAGTTTCTGTGGCAGATGTGCAACTTTAAGACTATAAAGGGGGATGAGTGAAGAACTCTACCACATTACTACACACATAGAGAGAAAGAGAGAACATATGTAGAAAAACATGCTCCAAACACATTTGCACTTGACCTGTCACATGTAGTAAGCCATCATGCTGACAACCAGTGCTATGATTAACCTCCAATACAGAAACAGGTTTGACATACTGGTTTAAACATGTCATGTCAAGAAACCATTATTTAGTTAAAGCGCAACTATGCTTAACAGAGAGTATAACCTCTGTTTACGGTCGGGACAGAACTGCAACATGTTTTGTTAAGAACACTGGCATAGCCGTCTGAAACCTCTTCTAATAACGCCCCTCTTATCTTTTGCCTTCCTCTCTTAGGCCCGTCTTATCAGTCTGTGCCTCTCTACATATCATTCCATCTCTCCAGTTCCTTCTCTTTTAATCTCTCCCTGTCTTATTTCTGACTTTATCTACTCATCTTTTTGCCTTCTGTTTCAGCTGCTTTTAATCAAAAGCTGCTCTGTGAGCAAATATAACAAAACAGCATCTCCCGATGCACACTGGCATCAGACAAAAAACGGTTATATAAGCAAGGTTAGTGTGTTAAAGTCAAATGCAGTTTGCAAGTCTTTTTACACGTTTACATAAAACACAATTACTGAACTCGATTGAAAACCAATTTTTGCATATCTGCTGTAAGGAGAAATAACTTACAAAGCAGAAGCAGATGTAAGGCATGTGTATGTATGTCTTATATCAGTGAACGTACAGCTTCAATGTTTTTCAAATCACAGACAGCCAGAACTGCTTGTGTAATGCACTGATAAAGGACATTTTATTTATGAAACTAATTCCTTATTCAATAGGAAAACAAACCACCAACGGTAAACTCCCTTATAGCCCATGTGATGTGAAATATTTATTGGTAATTAGAAACCATTACACAAAAAGTTTGCATTTATCCCATTTATGATCAGTGGAATAGACCATATTGTGACAGGGAAACTTATTTTTATATTGTTCTAAATATATATAGTGTATTTTGCTCTTTACTGCTGTTTGCAGCAAGGGTGCCCCGATTTTCTTTATTTTGGGTGATCGGTCATCGGCTTTCATTTCCCTTACATGTGAAACCAATTTTATCCATCAATCTTATCCACCTCCGCAAAGGTCTGAAAATGGGAAAAATGTACGAAAAAAGAACAGTTTTTTTTAGTTTAGTTTAGTAAATTTAGTAGTTTAGACAGCAATGCTCTAAACCTTTCATTATATTTGAGAGCCTTACCTCATGTGCAGCTAAAACATGTTTTTGTTCAATGTTTTTCAATAAAATAAGATTAGAACATTGAAGGTGACCTTATAACACCTGACAGTGTCAGTTATAAAAGAAATCGGTTTCGGACAAACACGGAATTGGCAGGTCAGGATTTTTAACTGTAATCGATGCACCCCTAGTTTGCAGCTCCTTTATCATTAATTTGTTGTTGGCAGCCTGTTGAGGTATGCATCATATCAGCCCCAAAGCAGAAGCACCAAAGCCTAGCGTCCGAGTGAACGGTTGTTTGTAACAATAAAAAATTATAAAAAGCGTCTGATGCCCAGCACACACTGTGCGATTCCTAATATTGTGCAGGTCTTGAACATGATAGTGAATGATATGACAGTCGGGATATATGTCATGATATGCCAGTGTCTCCTGTCACACTGGATGATGGTAATTGTCGGTATGGCAAGACTTGTTGCTGCAGCAGAATCACATCAGAATGGTCAGATAGACTGGATGTTAGTGCAACAATGAATGGTCTTCAGTTTACAGCGTTAATGCTCTTAAGTGAAATCCTGCTATTTGTTCTGCTTTAAAAGTGATGTTTAAGGGTCTTTTTAACCACCTTAATTGAAAAATTCACCTTAGTGTCTGTTTCCATACAGCTCTATGAAAGATTACTCACATCAAAAGGTTGTTTTTATTTTCCATTAACTATTTTGGACATCTAGATTAAATCATCTGTAATGTAGGATTCTCTAAATCATAAAAATATAAAGTTTTTTGGTAAGAAACAGCTTGTTTACCCGATTTTGTCATATTAATCAGCAGGATTTAAAAAGAGAAGCAGAGTCGCTGAGGTTATTTGGAATTCATGAGTCACATTTAGTCCCATCCCAGTGTGCTAAAGTGCTCACCCACCTCAGCTCGCGCACATTCAAACACAATTACAGGACCTCCCTTTCAAGGGAATCCCCCAATAAATAGCTGTCATCATTGAGATATACACATCCACACGCTGCCTGAGCCAAAGTCACCACACCTCTGAATGTTTGGCAGACTCTGTTGTCATCTCCTGTTCACAAATATTAGGCTGTTCACCAATTAGACAATGTGATTAGGGAGGGGTAGGAGTGTCTTTCAGTTTTTTTAAGTAACAAAAACAGAGCAATGAGGGAAATGATGTCTTGCAAAGTGAGCCATACATTCATGCATAAGGTGATGCTCAGATTTCATTATGGAGTGTGGGCTGATGACGAACACATGCAGACCGGAGCTGGAGGGCACAGAGGAGGAGGAGGAGGAGGAGGGAAAAGGTGTTTGGAGTAAGATATGCCTAGTTAAAAGACCGCTCCCCTCACTTTTTTGCCTCATCAGCTTCCAAAGAGATAGAGAGGACCAACGGAAAGCCAAATGGATAGAGTATAAAAGAGGAGATGGACGAAAGCACCAATGATTGAGGAGTGGAGAGGGGAGATAAGACATTTCTGGAAAGGGAGAGCACAGCCAAGGATAGTATCAAACATAAGCAGATTATCTGATCTCAACATCTGATCAGAATTGAAGCCAAAGGGGAGAAAAATACAGAATCATGACTTTCTTTACTCATTCTGCTCAGGGAAGTCGAAATGTAATTTAGCTTCTTCATCTCATACCCCCAATATTATTCTTAAAAGAAGGATTTCCTAAGCTTTGACCAGGTGTATACCAAAGATTATACCCATAAAAACAAGATTTACATATTCTACTGATATTTAACTTATTGTCTAAACTATGCAACCTGAGAAAATCTATAAATAATATGTCAACATACAAACCTTTTTCACAGAAATCCAAGCTCTAAAGTCATCTGAAAATGTCTTGCTGTCTACAACAGGGGTCCCCAATTGAAATAGCAGGAGGTCCAGTCCCTCCCTCATCCAAACACTTTGGGGTTCAAACATTTTAAATCAAGAGACAAAAATATGTCTTTCATCTTTATTTAACACTTAACTTACACTAGAGTTTTTTTAACTGCTGATCAATTATTTATATGCCCATGAAATCATATCCTGAACAGAAAAGAGCAATCCAGAGTCCAGCGCTGGTGGTGTAGGGGTTAGCACACGACCACATATAGAGGCTATAGTCCTTGAAGCGGCCGTCCCAGGTTCGAGTCCCAGACCCGGCAACCTTTGAATGTCTCCCCCTTCCTTTGCCCCTCCTTCCTGTCTGCCTACTGTCAAAAATAAAGGGCTCTAGTGCTGAAAAAATTCTTAAAAAACAGAAAAGAGCAATCCAATATTAAACACACTTTGAATGGCTCAGTCGAGCTGGGTCAGTACATCTTGGTAGAACAGTTCTGCTCTCCTTGTGCATGTGGCAGGCATGATAATTTGCTTAAGCTTTTCCTTAAGTTGTTGTAGATCTTTTTCCCATCTTAAAGTGTTTCTGCTATAGCTTCAATGCACTCTGTGATCATTTCCCAGTCAGTGAAAGGCTTTCTGTGTTTTCCCAAAATCCACTGTACTGACAGTGAGGACTCGTATGCTTACTGTTGTGCTGTAAGAGACCATATGCTTCTGTCCATTCATCTTTAAATGTGAGATTTTCATAGTCCACTTGACGTATTTTTGATGAAGCCATCCTTTTTTACTCATCAAGTCCTTGTTGTATTAGCAATCATGAGCTCCCAAACTAGTGACTTAGCAACCCGCATTAAAGGACCCGCATTGCTTCTTCTTTGTCGTTTTTTGGTGGTTGGCATACAATGATGTGGTGAATTACTGCCACCAGCTGGCTTGGAGTGTGGATCAGAAAGTCGCTGACTCTTATAGCTGCCTGCCTGTTCGAAAGTCCGGCGCGGCAGCCGGCAGGAATAAAATGTTACATAGTAAATGAGAAAATGCTTTGCGGTTAGGAAAGCAACAGCAGCCCTGACTGACACAGCTCATTGCCTGACTTGCATCACGTGCAGCCCGGGGTCAGACTCTCCGCAGGGCTATACCATATTAACACAAGATGCGGTGGAAGTGAAGTTAGACACTGTTGGACAACATGCAGTAATATATAAATGTTTAAAATCAGGTTGGGTCTGGATTGATCCAGACCCTGGTCCGCTAATCCGTGACCTCTGGTCTACAAGGAAGGGCACTTAGTGTTTTTTTTTAGGAAGACAGAATTTTTAATAAGATTTTGTTTTATTTTCATTTCAGGTATTAAGTTTCAGTCGGTACAACACTAGAGATCCTCTCAAAGAAAATAGCTCAGTCCATGCAAGCAAAAACCAACCCAGACAGGGAATTAAATGATAGCAATGGTGGGGAAAAATGCCAATTTGTCATGTCTAGATGATTTCCTTTTGTTTTTCATATTAGTGTTCCTAATGAGTTATCCACTGTAATAAATTATCTGATGGAAGTTAGATCGGGGTCAAAACTACGGCCATTAACTGCTTATATGGCCCATTAGGAATGCAAACCATATTGTAAAAAAAACACAACACTTAATATGCGTAAGAGAATGACTAAAAGTTTAGTAGTCGGCAGAAAATTACTATATTCTGGGTATTGGCTAGTAAGAGTATAATAACCTTAGGCAGAAATACTGTGGTTTAAAGGGAGTATAAATCAAAACAGTGTTACATGAAAAGAGTGATGGTGGTTCTGTGGCATCCAAGCTATGACCATCTGTGTTTTCCACGGTTTGAGAAATTAATGAACAGCTGTCCTTTTTAAGAGTGTTTTCCATCATCTTCTAGTGAAAGAAAACAGTTTCCTGAAAAAAAGGGTTGTAAAAAATGTTGGTCCAAAACATCTCTAAATCTTTATTGTCTTTAAATAACTGCAATGTTTGCATGTCATGTAATCTATGTCATCTGCACTTATGCAGTCCTGTAGCATCACCGATGCTAATAAAAATTCAAATGGCCCTTTCAAATGGTCTCTTTTTTTAGCCTGGAGGCACAGAATACATAATTTTCAAAGCAAGCCGTTTGTTTGCAAACTTGTTGTGAATTGTGCAGACTCATTTATCTCTTCTAATGTGTATTGTCTTTCTTTGACTATAATAACTCAATTTACCATCCAATAAAGCACTTCTGAAAATGAACTGAGTTGGGGACACAGTGGAAGAGAATTAAAGAGCAGGCTAGAGGGTATTAGAAAGACAGATGTTTAGTTTTTACTGGAGCACAGTAAGTCTTGGCAGCTGAACCATCTGAGTTATAGTGGATGCAGTTAATAAAAAAACAGGAAAATATGACAGAGAAGGTAAGTATTATGTGCATATAACCAAGTCTGGTCAAGAGGACGAAGTGAAATAAAAAAACATAATTAGAAATTAGAAATGAGTGAGCAGTCTGCCTGTTTCACAGAAAAAGCTGACAAGCCCATGAACAAAAGATCTGATGAAAGATGAAGACAGGAGCGGGATGAAATCAGAGAACAGAAATAGAGCGTGATGGATATGAAAAGAGACACAGTAGAGGTGTGAAAAAAGAGAGATCCTAGTGTGTGCTGAATAAGCAGAGAAAGCAAAAAAAATTACCAGATTGTGGGATAAGACAAGCACAGAGGGAGACAGTTTGAGGAGGGATTCAGAGGCTCCCCAAAACTTAAATAAAACACTGATGAATAAGAAATGAAGGATAATACATGGGAGTAAAACAGCAAGCAGAAGGGAGCTTGTGCTTTGAAAAGATGTAGATTAAGTGCATAGCGATCTTCTCTCAGCATTGGCTCTGTCCCGGTCCTTGACAAACAAACTTATGTGAGTAAACAGCAAAGAGATGAAAACCCCGCTGATGTGCTCATGGGAGTGTGTTAAAGATTGGAAGATGAGAGGAAAGCTGCCTGTTCGTGTGTTTGAGAATAGATTTTAGTTGACATTTTCCCCCAAACAATAGACTGTAACAGATCAAATATGACTTACAACATATCTGCCATTCAGCTCTATACCACGCTGGTCAGAACTTTAAATACACTTTTCATCACAATGAATGTTGAAGAAATTTAGAGTTATAATGATGCATTTCAACAGTTCGTTTTTTCCAGGGTGGAGGATTATATGATATAAAACTGCAATGAATAGAAAAACAAGTGATGTGTGCAAAAGCATACATGTTGGCATTGGACTCAGTAATATTTGGTTGAATATCTCTTAGCAAGTTGCAGAGAAACTGCTGACTTTTAGTTGCCATCAACACATTTTTTCCATAATTCAAGCGAGATATTTGATGTCTCTTCTTATCAGAACTAGTAAACCTCAGAGAAACTGATTAATCTTCTGGTAATGATTCAGATTTTAAACCTAGTGCTTTACTCTTCAATAGGTTTGAGGTTAAAGGCCATTTCCTAAGATTAATATTTATGTTTTATCCATTCCGAAACCAGTGTTGATGTGTGGTTGGGATCAGTGTCCCTTTTCGAACATCCAGTTGTGTCAAAGTTTCAATCATCTGACACAAACTGCCACCTCAAATGAAAGGCAATTTGTTATGATGTTTAGGAACAACTGAGGAAGAACAAAGACTCATGTCTATCATAAACTGGAGGGCGCTGGTACACCAGTGTCATTTTCCATAGTAAAGTAAGTTTTAGATCAACATTGACTAAGAGGCTGCTGACGAAGACGGTAGTGCCTGCTTCAAATTTATCTTAGCTTTCTAAGGGACATTTATTCAAATATGATCATGGTTGCATGAATCAGTTTGAGCCTGCATGTATAATGTTAACTATGTGAGGATTAGATAAATAAATTCAAACTTGTGCACCCAATTTTTGTTTGAAAATTGAATGAAGTTCCTTTTATATAATGCCCTGGATAAAGAAAAAGAATCCTAGAAGCCCAAATGTAATGACATTTAGTCCTATGATTTGTGTATATAAACTTGGCATTGTATCTACATTACTTATGAATCTCTTTACACTCTTATAAATAACCCATGTAATAATATAGTTATAAGATGATGTGGCCAATCAAGCTGTTGGTAGTATGCATATAAGAATCCTTAGACACTAAACCTGCTTTATGCTTTAGCTGCACAGATGGTTGGTTTGACCTGCAGGTTTGTCCACTTAGGCTTCAGTCTTTTATGTTTATCTCCCCATTGCAGTGTGTTTATGTATTAAGCTCGAGCTTGCTCTACCCTTATAGGAGCTGCTGCTTAAAAATTGTTCACATCCACAGACAAAGTCCTCCGTTATTATGAAAAAAGCCCTGAATATTGACTCTGTTTGCATCATATAGTAAATGCGCAGTGGGGAAAGGATTATCAGCCTCAAGAGTATGGCAGATGTTTTCACTCTGTGTTGTTATTATGGCAAATAGTCTTCGCAGAGACATATTATGAGGCAGCGACTACCTCAGAGGAGGCTTATGCATGTCTTTCCTTTGACAGATTTTGTCAAGACAATAATACTATACAATAAGGCAACTATACAATAAATATTAACAGTAGTTCCATAGGGTTATACTAAAAATCACGGATAAAAGAAAGCTTTTATCCTAAACAGAAATGTGGTACTATAGGTTTTTCCCTTATTAAATGAAATCATCATTTGAAGACAGTGTTTTGTTTTTAACTATTGTTATGTTTGTCTGGCTGTGATGGACTGGCAATCTGTCCAGGGAGTACCCCGGCTTTCACCCAATGACTGCTGGAGATAGGCACTAACCCCACTAAAACCCTGCAAAGAGAAGCAGGTATAGACAGTGAATAAAGTTATGTTTGCTTGGTATTAAAATTAGTTTGATAATCTCAAACATTTAAGTGCAGCAAAAACAGAAAAAAATCTGTAAGGCAGCAAATGTTTTTTCAAAGCAGTGTATGTATTATAGACTTTAGAAAAATGAATTGGTCAAAACTGGAATCAGCAGGTCCGACCTAAAAGAAAAAACAGAAATTCTCATTGGTTATGAAAGACCTGATTTGTGCATCTTTTCTGTTGCCTTGCAGCAAGAATTTCCCTGTGTAGAGTTTTGCATTTTCTCTTTGTGAATGCATGGATTCTTTCGGGTTACTCCGGCTTCCTGTGAATGTTCAAAAACATGCATGTTGGTTGTTTGGTCCATCTAACAAATGCCTTATGGTGTGATTGTGTGTGTGTGGCTGTTTGTTTTTCTGTCTCTCTGTGTTGCCCTGTGATGGACTGGCAACCAATCCAGGGTGTACCCCACAATCCTACGAGAATTAAGAGGCTGTTCAAAATGGAGGGATGAAGCTGAGGAGATTTTAGCAAAAAGGCTATTCATTGAGTGTGTTAGACCATTTTGGCCCCCATTTGACAGGAAAGAGTCTGTGAAATCCAGTAATGCTAGAGGTTGGAGTGTTTTATCAAGAAAAAATCTGAAAGGAGTCAACGTTTTAAATGTTTCCACTTACTCGAAAACACTAGAGACATATCCCTCCCCACCAAAAGAGCCATGAAATGAGCTGTTGTGTTCTGTTTGCAGGACTATGTAAGAGTAAGAACATGACAAGTGTCAAAAGTGACACTGCAGTAAGATGAGAGCAGGAGCCGTTTTCACCCCCAGGAGAGACATACCAGCTGAAGGAAAGAGATAAACACTATATGTTTTATACTGTGTGTGTGTGTGTGTGTGTGTGTGGTTGAATAAAGACTATGTTTGAGGCATCCTCTTGTGCACTGTGGGAGCTATGTCTTTGTTACCCTGACAATGGTGTCCTGACACATTTGAAAAAGACTCTTTCTTTCCCCTTCTCTGTCAAACACTTTTATCTTTCCTCCTCCAACTGTCAGTGTTTCTCCCCCCTATTCCTCTCTGATTCTTCATTTGTACATCTCAGCATTTCTTCTGCTGCCCCCCAACCCCCGCTCCCTGGCTTGTCTTCATTAGTTTTCTCTTCTGGATTCATTTCATCGTCAACTCTCTGGGTTTTTGGTATCTTGGAAGTCAAGAAGAGGTAGATGCAATATGGAGAGAAAAGCAGTGAATGTACAGAGTAGAGAAGGAGGGTTGGGGATAGGGGACACTGACGTGATAAAAGGTGGAAGAGACGTTTTTAGAGGGCTATCAGAATAGAGAAAAGGAACGCAGTGGCAAAAGAGAAAAGTTAAAGCTAAACGACAAAAAAAGGTTAAAGTGAGGAAGAAAAATGGCAGGAGGATGAAGTTATGTGCTACTGCAACGCCTGCAGCAGGATAAGTGATCCCTGCGGTAGATAGAAGGTCAGACACACACTTGACAGTCAGAGCACTGCTTAACCCTGCATCGTAACTACACACATACACACATAAAGGCAATGCAGCACTTGGGCACATGCTCTCTGACACAAACGTATATGAATGCACACTCACGAACACATACAGCTGATGCAAGGCAGACGGACTGGGAGCAGGATGGCTGTCAAAACAACAGCATCTGCTCAGCATCACACACAACGCTCCAAGCAAACACACACAAGCATATATCCAGCAAACAGCGCCCAAGCACTCCTTAGAGGGATCAAGTCTGATTTTTGATAAACTAGTGCAGACCCAGCTGGGCCCTGGCAAACACACACACACACACACTTTACAAACACGAAATGCACACAGCTCTAAATATTTCTTCACCATTTTCCTATTTTAAATGTAATAGTTTTTCAGTTATTTTCAGTTAACTGGAAAACATTTAAAAAAAATTTATTCTTCGCTCTCAGTTGATTACAGCATCTTCTTTCACATGTTTGCAAGCTGCACACTTGTAAACTACAAATATAACTTCTTATGGCTTTCTGCTTGTCCCTAATTCATAAAGGCTTTTTTTAGCAGTAAAAGTGAATATTAAATATTTAAATTTTTGTTTAAAATCAAAATAAAGGCAAAAGTTGTCGTCTTGACATAGTCTCCCAACTGGATCTTGCTAGCTTCTTCAGAGTTAGACTTGGCTGCTTCACAGAATAATACTCTCCTTGGTCAGCCTGTCAATTTAGGTTTGTTTTCATGCGTTGGTAAGTTTGCAGTTGTGCCATACTCTTAGTTTTGATAAGATCTGGATTTTGAGAAGCAACACAAACAAAGACACAAAGACAAATCTATAGAAAAAAACTGACCATTGTACTCAAAATCATCATGTTTATGGAAATTATTATTTCTTTAGGGCAGAGGTAAATTGTGCAAACTTAAGACATGTAATGAAACACTGTCAGACTCTCGGCAATGATGTTCTGAATAAAGATAATAACACCCTTTATAATCTAGAGACTTATAGATGTTGAACTGAAAGATATCAAAAGTCAGGTACATACATTACAATTAATCCTAACCATTGAACAGTGCAGTCAGATTCAGTTATTTATTCAAATTGGATAAAAAGTTTTTCTGTCTAAGGAAACCCACCAGATTGCATCCAGTCAGTGACTTGCAGCATTCCCTCCTCCTGGATGAACATGTAGAGACAGTGGACAGTCACTGGCGTTGACTTTGCAGCAATCCCTCATACTGAGCATGCATGTAGCGACAGTGGAGAGGAAAAACTCCCTTTTAACAGGAAGAAACCTCCAGCAGAACCAGGCTCAGTGTGAGCGGCCATCTGCCACGACCGACTGGGGGTTAGAGAGAACAGAGCAGAGACACAAAGAGAACAAAGAAGCACTGATCCAGGAGTACTTTCTATGGGAAGGAAAAGTAAATGTTAATGGATGTAGCTCCTTTAGTCGTTTCACCTAGAAAGAAAGAACAGATAAACTCTGAGCCAGTTTTCAAGTTTAGAGTCTGAAGAGAGCACATAGAGTTAGTTACAGTAAAAGCTCAGTCAGTAGCTATGTCTAGGAGAGATAAAAGGGCGAAACACTGAAAGACAGGGCCATGTGGATCATCGGTAGAGGGTGAGCATTAAGTTGTTGCCAGCAGAAGCTCGGACGATGCCCCTCTCCAGAAAGGTGTTACAGGTAGACACAGAGTCAGGCCAGGTGTAGCTTCTAGGAAGAGAAAAGAGAGAGAACAAAGTTCAAAGCTGAAATAACAGCAAGTAATACAAAATTGAAGAGTAGTGTGAGAATGTAGCGAAGAGGGTGAATTTCAAAGCCAATACCCACACTAAGAAAAATACTCGATACTCAATATAATTTTTGATACTGCTACAAAATGTTTAAAGGGCCAGGGTACTTTTTAGTTAGGAGAAAGAAATATGATTAATTACAGCATAAAATAATTTTAACTTTGCAAAATTCCAAATGGTAACATATACAGGGGTTGGACAATTCAGCACCTACTTTTTAGAAAACAATAATTTATTAAAACTGTCACCTCCCTGTTCGGCAAAACAGTAGACAACGCTTCGTATACAGGGGTTGGACAATGAAACTGAAACACCTGGTTTTAGACCACAATAATTTATTAGTATGGTGTAGGGCCTCCTTTTGCGGCCTGCGCAGTGGTCAGAGGGATTTTAAGCCATTCTTCATGCAGGATAGTGGCCAGGTCACTACGTGATCCTGGTGGAGGAAAATGTTTCCTGACTCGCTGTGCAGGCCATGGGAGATGTTCAACTTCACTTTCATGTTCATCAAACCAATCTTTCACCAGTCTTGCTGTGTGTATTGGTGCATTGTCATCCTGATACACGGCACCACCTTCAGGATACAATGTTTGAACCATTGGATGCACATGGTCCTCAAGTATGGTTCGGTAGTCCTTGGCTGTGACGCGCCCATCTAGCACAAGTATTGGGCCAAGGGAATGCCATGATATGGCAGCCCAAACCATCACTGATCCAGCCCCATGCTTCACTCTGGGCATGCAACAGTCTGGGTGGTACGCTTCTTTGGGGCTTCTCCACACCGTAACTCTCTCGGATGTGGGGAAAACAGTGAAGATGGACTCATCAGAGAACAATAAATGTTTCACATTGTCCACAGCCCAAGATTTGCGCTCCTTGCACCATTGAAACCGACCTTTGGCATTGGCATGAGTGACCAAAGGTTTGGCTACAGCAGCCCGGCCGTGTATATTGACCCTGTGGAGCTCCCGACGGACAGTTCTGGTGGAAACAGGAGAGTTGAGGTGCACATTTAATTCTGCCGTGATTTGGGCAGCCGTGGTTTTATGTTTTTTGGATACAATCCGGGTTAGCACCCGAACATCCCTTTCAGACAGCTTCCTCTTGCGTCCACAGTTAATCCTGTTGGATGTGGTTCGTCCTTCTTGGTGGTATGCTGACATTACCCTGGATACCGTGGCTCTTGATACATCACAAAGACTTGCTGTCTTGGTCACAGATGCGCCAGCAAGACGTGCACCAACAATTTGTCCTCTTTTGAACTCTGGTATGTCACCCATAATGTTGTGTGCATTTCAATATTTTGAGCAAAACTGTGCTCTACCCTGCTAATTGAACCTTCACACTCTGCTCTTACTGGTGCAATGTGCAATCAATGAAGACTGGCTACTAGGCTGGTCCAATTTAGCCATGAAACCTCCCACACTAAAATGACAGGTGTTTCAGTTTCATTGTCCAACCCCTGTAGGTGTTAATATTCTTTGTGGAACTTAACACTTATGTCAATTTGCTGTTGATACAAATGCATTTTACTAATGAGGGACACATAAAGGATAACCCAATACGAAAATGAATTGTGTTTCCAAACAAACATGGATCTGGCGCATCAAAAACCTATTATTCCCATTATAAACAAGGATATGGCCCATGTAAATGTATTCAGCAGCAGCCCTGTACAATACCTGTTGTATTGAGAATTTTGCATAATATTTCCTACAGTGATCAACTACAGCAACAGGGTATTTTGATGTCAGATAAACTCCCAATGAAATGTACTGAAGTTTGGAAATGCAATGTGATAAAATGGGCAAAAGCTGAAGCTTTTCAGTTGTATATTTTTGTTTTTGATCATATAGTTGTAATGATATTTTTACATAAGCTGTATAAAATGTATTATTTTAGTTGAATTATCACTCATTATTTTAGCATTTAGCAAATAGAAAAAAGGTTATTCTTGCTGACATGAATCTAGAAAAATCCAGTTTGTTTTAATGCCAGAATGTGTATGTAAACGTCTGGTTTTATTGTACTTTCGTTTCAAAGGTTTATTTAGTCTCCCATCCCACTGTGTCTTCTTGGTTAGCCTGTAATAAGGTTCACATACACACATTTTAGCACAAATAGCCACCTTTTACCATTAAGTCACATAGACAGAAGGAGATAAGGTAAACCCTTGTGCTAAATGATTTGTAAATAGTTTCTGTTTATTTTACGATAAGATACCATTGAATTAAGGTGAATGAACACTCTAACTTTATTGTCACCTCATAAGCTAAAAAGTCCCGGAGCACACACAGTGTAGGATCATTTCAGTAAAAAAAAAGGAGAAACTTGTTCCTTCAGTGGGGTAAATATTTGACATTTTGTTCTTTAAATTGAAATAGGTAAAGGATCCACACGCGTTTAGAAACAACAATATTTTGTAATGGCAACATCTGTGTCAAAATTTTGTATCAAAATCTATGTATGAGGAGTGTTTGTCTGTCTCTTTAAATGCAAATCAGGGCTAATTGATTGTTTTCGTCAGTCCGGTGTTCAGACGGCAGTAGCTGTCAGCAGGGACAAAGTGCTTCTCTAACAAGCTGCATCAACATACACACACACCTTCACGATCTCACACATTATAGAGTTAACTCCTAATATGGGAATGGACTCAGTCAAATTTAGCCACAAACCTTTAACCTTTAACATATTCACATGAGCAAGAAGCTTGCGAGGACTGCAAAATGCAGGTGGCATACTCATGTCCCTGGTGGTTTCTATGACATTTACCGGTTTAAATTACAGATGTTGGAGTTTTCCAAGGAGAATCCCCTTGCCTTGCTTGATATGTGATTATAACACACCCCGACTTTAGGCCTAAATTATACAAAGAGAAAAAACACAGTGGGCTTGTTTTGCAGGAACAGCTAGTTAAACTCTAAGTAACATGGATATGTAAAAGCAACAGTCTTCATCAAGCTTCACTACAAAGACATATTTATTCACACAGGGAGGATATTGTTGATGAGATCCAGGAAAGGTGCTCCATCAAAATGTAGAAGGCTACAAGGGGAGAATATCCTCTCATCCCTCATCCTTTCCTTCTTTCTGTGCAGCTCTTCCTTCAACCTCAGCTGTCTTCCCTCACCCACAGACTTCCCCCTCTTGCTTTTTCTTCATCTTGCAGTGATGGATTTCTGCCTTATCCATCATTCTGTGCTTTCTTTCCTCTCTCTTTCTTCTTCTATTTTCTGCATGTCTTCTTACCTTTATCTCGCTATTTGTCTTCCAATTTTTTTTCATGGTAATACTTTTCTTCTTGCTTACCTTACAACATGCACAGTTTCTACCAAAAGTCTCCATGCCTCTGTTATATTGCCAAATTTTTGTGATATATATAACTATATATAGTTTAACTGTGAAAAAATGTGTTGGAAGGAAAAAAAGCAAAGAAGATTGAATAACAGCTGCATAAAGGTAAACACCCTCAATCTAATAATTTTAAAGCATTTTGTGAATTAATTTCAGGATTCAGGCTTCTTCTGCAGAAGTCCATCCTATCTTGACTTAGTCATATTTGCCTACTCTTCCTTTGCAAAAGTTCTCAAAATTTGTCAGATTATGAGGACATCTCTTGTCATTTTTGCAGCCTACTGTGATCCCCAGAGATTGTCCTTTGGATTTAGTTCTGAACTTTGGCTTGGTTTCTTTAGTAGGCAAGCTTCTGTATTTCAACCTTACTCTAGAAATAGGGAGAATGCAGGATATTAACATCACATGTAGAACACAACCAGTGCTAGCAGAAAATACCCGCATCTCCTTTAATATCTTCTGCCTTTACTGTGTCATTGTGCCTTCTGCTGACTGATACATTTGTACAACAAAATTGTTTTGATCCTATTAGGCTCTCTGCAAACTTTGGGTTTAGTTAAAGGATGCAAATAAGCAAATGTCTGGAAAATCCCACTATTCCAGGTTAAAAAGGTTCAATTTAATTAATGGCTGGAGTGAAGTAAAGAAAACTGTCAAAAGGGGTTCAAGAATGTATAAGATGAAGGAGTATGCACATTTATGCAACAATGTTATTTCAGTGTTTTATTGGTATATATTTTTCCTGTAATAAGTTTATTCTTCAATTGAATTGTACAGGATAAATGTCACATTGTATGTGGGAAAAGTTTTTTAAATTATTTATCAGTGTCTCATTTATTCCATTGCAAAACCTGGGGTTTTAAGTGGAGTGTATACACTTTTGGAATCCTCTGTAGCTTTCCATATCATGCAGCAGAATGTCCCTTTGACCAACTTGGTGTTTCCCTTTAGATGTTAAATTTTATTCAGCTTTCCTGTGTGTAAAAACATTTTGGATGCATTTTATTGATAAAATACTATTTTGTTATAAATTATTTGCATTGCATGTATGTTTGCTGTTTGACATTTTGTAGATGAGGTTAGAAGTTGCTGACATAATTTAAACTGCTATAGCTAACTGGTCAACTATAATGTATTCCAGTAAAGGGAAGTGTGTTGACCCTGAAACAAGCTTTTTTCCATACTGATTATGCGCTAACTGTGTTTATGGGAGCAACATCATGCTCCCATGCACCTGCTTTTGTGTGTGCATGTGTGTGTGTGTGTTTGAAGTGTGTGTGCAGCTTCGGCATTCATGTGTCAAGGCTGCCAGAGTCGTTCGAATGCAGTGTCTCCACTGACCTGTCCTCAGTGCTGACTCAGCCGAAGCTGCTCCTTCCTGCATTATTCAGCAAGCTCTGCCAAGGTGTTAAACAGGAGAGCATCAGAGAAAAGGATGACTGCTTGCTAAGTGGACTGCCAGAATACAAGGAGAATGGAGACATGTTAGCTTTGTGAACTGCAAAGATTAGGTAAAGTTGGACATTTTCAGTCGAATTACTTTTCAACTTTGTTTAAGAAATGGTAAAATTCATAGATCGGATTTATTTTGAATCTTAATGAATGCAAACAGACCAGATCTATCATAGTATTCATTGACCTGTTAAAAGAAAAAGGCATTTGTAGTTTAACCCAAAAGCTGTTCTTTTTCATGTTTTTTCCAGTCTTGTAGTTCTACAGCATCATTAAGAACATAAAGCAGTGCAATAGGCGGGGAGAAAACAGTCAAAAAAAACTTAACCCCTTTTTCCCTCACTGTATAGGAAAAATTCATTTTTGGTTTTCTTTTAAAAATAATCTCTAATTTCTCTTGTTGTTTTGAAGTTTGGAAAGAGTATAGTAATGTTATTTTAAATATATATATATATAATATATATATATATATATATATATATATATATTATTAATATATATATATATACATATTTATATATAACCTATTTTATTGAACTGTTTTGTGTGAGATCTCCAAATCTATCATCTACATGTTAGGGCTCCGCTCATGAATAATCACTAATTAATGATTGTGAAACTTTTGTCACTGGATGTATTGGCTTTTTAGAGCATTTTACCAACGTTCAACACTCCAGTATAGCTAAAGACTGGACAGCAGCAACCATAAACAACTATTATATCCTGAAGAACATTGTGCCCCCCAATCCTTTCTTAAATAAAATCCTGACCTTCAGGTACAAAAGGGTTCTGTAGCAGTTAAAGAAAAATGGACACAGGGCAGTCATTCATTGGTAGACCCCTCTCAAACCTGAACAGGAGATAACTGGCCCAGGTTTGTGGACAGATGTTTCAACCTCTGAGTATTGAGCACAACTGAAGCATTTTCACAAAGATTGACTTTGTCCAAAACACATTACTGAATTAAAATGCTGTGCTTAGAGGTCATAAGAAATTATCCAAAAATATACCCCTTTTCAGTTTCATAACCACTAATTGTAGCAAAAGGCAGACCATTCCTCTCTTTTGTGCCCATTAGGCTAATTTTCCCCCTCAGAAGGTGTTGAATCACAGATGTCTAAGAGGCCCTTGTGGAAGTTAAGTGGATGCTAATGCTAATCAGTGGCCCAAAAGGACCATTGAAACCTGCTGGCAAATATGTAAGAACCAGTAAAAAAGGTGCAGCAGTGGAAAATATTTTAAATGTATTGTGAGTTTTTGATATCTTGATCTGCTCTGCATCATTTGAGAAAGATGAAAAAACAACAATGATGAATTTGCACACATGGCAACAAAGCAGTTGAGACATCTAGCCAAGTTTAGGTGATATTTCAAGGATAGACATACAGTTAATGCCTTAGCTTCTTTATGAGTCAACTTTAGACATGCTCTTTGGTGTAGCCTTCACAGCATTTGAAATGTTGAGGCCCCTTGGGCCCTGACGTGTTCTTTCCCTTGCCTCTACTCCCTTCGTTTCTCTATGCTACATGCATTTTCATTCTTATTTTTCTTCATCTTTGTCCTTCTCTAGCTCATTTAATCATCATCTTCCCTTATTTTCTTCTGTAGTAGGTGATTGCCCTTTATCTTCGCTCTGTCCTGGTCTTGTTTATCATCCTTTTCTACCTTCATTTAGTAATTCTGATGTTGTTTAAGCCCATGTTTCCATCCTGTGAGGATGTCCGATCTGTCATATGCAGTCCTTATGCTGAGTAAACATAGCTTTGGTCATGCCAATGTTTGTTTGTCTAACCTCGCCTGTCGGTGTCACAGGGTATGCCTTTGTTTCAACTTCAAAGGAATATTCACACTTTCTCACACAAATTCTCACACGCAGCTGCCCTTAGACAAAAATCTTTTAAATCTTTGCACCGAAGTATGCGGTCACAGCGAAACCCTTTTGCATGCTAAAGCTGTCACACTGAAAACATCCACCCACACATATGCACACAGAGGGTGTTACCCCCCTTTATGAGCGGAGACTGCAGGAGCAAACACCACACAGTGTTTCTGGCTGAACCAAAATTGTCCTCAGGCACTCCAAGGACAACTGCTCAGCCATGTGTTTTATTTTGCAAAGACTGAGAAAAGTCAGCTAAATTAAGAAAAAGATAATAGCAATAATAAAAGGGAAGGTTTGACTATTACGTATAATATAATGTAAAGTGTATCATCCTGGGAAGAATTCCCATAACAGTTTAAAGGTGTATCAGAGTACACTGTTGTACTTTTTCAGTAGATGAGTTAAACTGTTACCTTTATTGAAAAATCTTTAGGAGTAAATTCACTGATCTGTATCCAATATTCTTGCATAAATATCCATTTTCCCTCTAGTAATAGGCACCTGACAGCTAAACAATTACGTTAATACACTATAATACACAGCCCCAGATGTACTGAGGCATTCTCTTCTTCTTCTTGACCCAGCTTTTGTCATGAATCACAATTTAAAGTTTCTATCCCTTGACATTCAACCACTGCATCATTGACTCAGCAAGCAGACATTTTGGGATGGCTGCTGGCTTCAGTTGTTTGGGCAAAACTGTTTAAACTGCCACTAAATTCTGTGATGCAATTTCAATGTAACTTTTAAAACATTATCTCAGGGCTTTGAATCTGATTACGTTCAAAGGATTTATCTTTTCCATGTTTCCATATTCAAGTTACCTAATATCTGAACATGATTAACCATTAATTGTGTGCTATGGTAAAAAGAAGAATCATAAAGCATGTAGGGTGTTGTCTACTACAGACCTTTCGATCTCTATAATTCATGAACATGTACACCGCAGCCGCCTGCAATATGACATGAGTTCTTATGCACAGGGTACACTTTTTATTTGAAACGTATTTAGAGTTTCTCTTTTTCTTTAGTATTCTCTGTCTTGCCTGACTTAAGACTCATTTTCATGATCACAACACTTCTAAGATATTCCATAATTTACACTGCACATCTACTGCAGAAACACTTGATCTTCACACTAAGTACGATATACAAAGTTAATTAGGTGTAGCTTTAAAGATGGGTCTTCATTAGGCTAATAATCTCAAAGAAATAATTAATGGTAGAACAACATATGACACACTTTTTTAGTTAAATGCTGAAAGTAATTTAAAATAGGAATGCCAGAGTCCTCTTGAGTAAACCAGAGGGAGAAACGTAGGAATGATGATGCAGGATGGAGGGACTGAAGAACCAATAGCGGATGCTGACCAAAGCTGACACCCCTCGGCATGCAGAGTTCACTCTTGAGGTGTGTGCATGTGTTTATATATGGATGTCTGTGTGTTGTTGTGTTTTTTTTTTCCTTTTTACATGCCTCTCTGCTTGTGTGAGCATAACTGAAAAACAGGCAAGAAATTTTTAAAGCTGATTTGTCATGAGAGAATGGCAAAACAGTGGAGCCAGCATCAGCTCTGATGAGCAGCACAGCGATGCATATGGGCACACACACACACTGACATAGACTCACAAATGCATTGCACTAACATTTAGCCAGATGGAAAGAGCTTTGGTTATTTCTCATGGGTTGAAATACTCTGAGGGAGCGAGTAAAGCCTCTCACATCCACAGCCAATGCACACTTACAACACAGAGCATATAAAGTGCTGAATAGATGTTAGTATGCAGACTTGCTGCATGCATTATAAACACATATGTTCACCATTTTTAATTCTTGTTTCACTGCTAATAGGACATGCCTCAATATGTCATCAAATGCCAAAAACAGCATACTGTAATTTGCCAGAGAGAGCCTGCTCTGTGGTTCTGGTCATGTTTAGCAAATTCCTGTTATCCAAATTCCAGTTATCCAATTTGGTATATAAAGAACTAAGACTGGTGCTGACTGCATTATTCTAAATCCTTTTATGTTTCATATATTTTCATATAGGCCCTATGTGTGACTGCAATGTCCTTTGACCCACAGTCAAATTGATAGCTAAACTCTCTTACCCCATCGCACCATTGTATTTCTAAAACATTCTTATTCTCTAAATTAAAAGGCACATTACCTTTTTTCACTTTTTGAACTTGAATCAGGCTAAGCTTTGTCATGTTTTAGGTCAGTTAAAATGAGAACAAATATTTATTTTTGCTAAATGCCAGAATAATGAGAGAAATTTTTTATTAATGCCTTGCTCAATGTCCGAAGTTTAGTTAGCTGAAATTACTACATCTTTAAGGAATTTGACTGAGCCCAGATGATGATGTCATGGCTTTTTAAGATTCTAAAAATTTACATTCACAAACTCTGTGATATAGAGCCAGACCTGTGGATGAGTTGGGCAACACCTCAAACATACTGCTCCCTTTTGTGACATTATGGAAAATCTATAGAAATCAGGCAAGACATTTGGAAGAGAATTGTGGACCTGTCTGGTTCATCCTTGAGTTCAATTTTCAGATGCTTGAAGGTGCCACATTTATCTGTTCAAACAATTATGTGCAAGTACTAACCGCATTTGAATGTACAGCCATCATACCATTCAGGAAGCAGACACATGAAATTGTTTTGGTGGGAAATGTGCATATCAACCCCAGAACAAAAGGAAAATACCTTATAAAGATGCTAGTTTAAGCTCGTTTGATAGTGAAACGAATCATGAACCATCATGATCTGAAAGACCACTTAGAGAGGAAGAATACTATGACAAAACTCACTTCTTAAGAAAAAAGGGGAAACCTTGCCCAACTGTGAAGTACTAGGGTGGAAGTATCATGCTGTGTGGCTGTTTTTGCAAGACAAAATGGTGCACTTCACAAAATAGATGGCATCATGAGGAACGAGCACTTTGTGAAAATATTGATGCAACATCTCAAGACATCAGAAAGGTAAAGCTTGGGCATAAATCATCTTCCAAATGGACAATATACTAAGTATATCACCAAAATAGGTACAAAAGGTTGTATAAACACAACCAAGTACATTTTCTGGAGTGGACATCACAAGGCTCTGATCTCAGTCCATTGAAAATCTGTTCTGTTATCCTGAATGGAAGCCTGTGGATGGACACCCAACAAATTTGACCCATTTGAAGTCATAAAGTTTAGAAGGTAACTTTCCCAAATAGTAAGGAAATTTATGTGAAGAATATCAAGACGGTAATAAAAATACTTTAAAATCTCGTACTCGTACTCGTACTCGTACTCGTCGTCTTCCGCTTATCCGGAACCGGGTCGTGGGAGCAGCAGACCCAGCAGAGACACCCAGACGTCCCTCTCCCCAGACACCTCCTCCAGCTCCTCCGGGGGGAGCCCAAGGCGTTCCCAGGCCAGCCGAGAGACCTAGTCCCTCCAGCGTGTCCTGGGCCGTCCCCTGGGCCTCCTCCCGGTGGGACGCGCCCGGAACACCCCCCGAGGAAGGCGTCCAGGAGGCATCCGGTATAGATGCCCGAGCCACCTCAACTGGCTCCTCTCAATGTGGAGGAGCAGCGGCTCTACTCCGAGCCCCTCCCGAATGGCCGAGCTCCTCACCCTATCTCTAAGGGAGTGCCCGGCCACCCTACGGTCCGCACCCTACTTTAAAATCTATTGCACATAATTCTGGCATTTAGTAAAAAGAAACTGTTTTGGTTATAATAGCTGACCTAAAACATAAAGAAGGTTTAGTCTGATTGAAAGTCAAGACAGTGAGAAGAAAGGTTATCTGTCTTACAATAGGGTGTATGTAAATATCTGGTTTCAACTGTATGTGACGAAATGTTATTTGGCATAGAAACTAAAATAGCTTTGTGGTTTAAGTTGTTTGTGTTTCTAAGATTCAATTCAATTCAATTCAGTTTTATTTATATAGCGCCAATTCACAACACATGTTGTCTCAAGGCACTTCACAAAAGTCAGGTACATACATTCCAATTAGTCCTAACCACTGAACAGTGCAGTCAGAGTTAGTTATTTATTCAAATTGGATAAAAAGTTTTTCTGTCTAAGGAAACCCAGCAGATTGCATCCAGTCAGTGACTTGCACCATTCACTCCTCCCGGATGAGCATGTAGAGACAGTGGACAGTCACTGGCATTGACTTTGCAGTAATCATCATACTGAGCATGCATGTAGCGACAGTGGAGAGGAAAAACTCCCTTTTAACAGGAAGAAACCTCCAGCAGAACCAGGCTCAGTGTGAGCGGCCATCTGCCACGACCGACTGGGGGTTAGAGAGAACAGAGCAGAGACACAAAGAGAACAAAGAAGCTCTGATCCAGGAGTACTTTCTATGGGAAGGAAAAGTAAATGTTAATGGATGTAACTCTTTAGTCGTTTCACCTAGAAAGAAAGAACATATAAACTCTGAGCCAGTTTTTAAGGTTAGAGTCTGAAAGAGAGCACATATAATTAGTTACAGTAAAAGCTCAATCAATCGCCATGTCTAGGAGAGAGAAAGGGTTAAACACTGAAAGACAGGGCTATGTGGATCATCGGTAGAGGGTGAGCATTAACTTGCTGCCAGCAGAAGTGCGGACGATGCCCCTCTCCAGAAAGATGTCACAGGTAGACACAGAGTCAGGCCAAGTGTAGCTTCTAGGAAGAGAAAAGAGAGAGAAAAGAGTTAAAAGCTGAAATAACAGCAAATAATGCAAAATTGGAGAGTAGTGTAAGAATGTAGCGAAGAGGGTGAAAGTGGTCATTATGTCCTCCAGCAGCCTAGGCCTATAGCAGCATAACTACACAGAAAGTTTCAGTTCAGATTATTTAGTTAAACGGCGCTTATTTTCAACAATGTCTCAAGGCACCCCACAAAGGGTCCCACTGATGGTCATTGTTATACTAAAAACTACAAGGACTGGGATACCTCTCTCTGTCAGACTGATTATAACCATTGGAAAAGAGAAGGGGTCATACAGGTAGCAGAAATGAAGGGTGTGTTTGCACCTCAACCATAACTGAGCCGGTTTAGGCTAAACCTGACTCCCCCTTACTCCATCCAACAGGGAGGGAGGAAGGCTCCCTCCCTGATAAACTATGCCACTCTAACTATAAGCTTTATCAAAAAGGAAAGTTTTAAGCCTAGCCTTAAAAGTAGACAGGGTGTCTGCCTCACGGACTAAAACTGGTAGCTGGTTCCACAGGAGAGGAGCCTGATAACTAAAGGATCTGCCTCCCATTCTACCTCTAGAGACTCTAGGAACCACCAGTAAACCTGCAGTCTGAGAACGAAGTGCTCTGTTAGGAACATATGGAACAATCAGATCTCTGATGTATGATGGAGCTAGATCATTAAGGGCTTTATATGTGAGGAGGAGAATTTTAAATTCTATTCTGGATTTAACAGGGAGCCAATGAAGGGAAGCTAAAATAGGAGAAATATGATCTCTCTTTGTAATTTTCATCAGAACTCTTGCTGCAGCATTTTGAATCAGCTGAAGGCTTTTAACTGCATTTTGTGGACATCCTGATAGTAAAGAATTACAATAGTCAAGCCTTGAAGTAACAAATGCATGGACTAGTTTTTCAGCGTCACTCCTGGATAGGATATTTCTAATTCTGGCAATGTTCCGGAGAAGAAAGAAGGAAATCCTAGAAACCTGTTTAATATGGGATTTAAATGACATATCCTTGTCAAAAATAACACCAAGGTTTTTTACTTTATTACCGGAGGTCAATTTGATGCCATCCAAGTTAAGTGATTGACTTAGCAGTTTCTTTTTTAAAGAAACTGCTTAGTCAGATGTACCATTCCATTAAATCTAGAGGTGCTGATGGTTGATTTTAAGTAGTACTAAACAGTTTTCACTTCCTTCTGCAAAGCCAACATAATCTGATTTGTGTCTATTTTCTAATCTACCTCACACATTTGTCAACAGTTTTTACCTATTTGATCTACAGCAATGCAAAATATGATCTAATTAATAGTTATTTATACTAATTACTAATACTAATACTAGATAAATAAGAATATGGTAACAAGGTTCACATACTGTTTGTATTTTCCGGCTTTCAGGACTCAGGGTCTTTACTATCTCGTACTCGTACTCGTACTCGTCGTCTTCCGCTTATCCGGAACCGGGTCGCAGGGGCAGCAGACTCAGTAGAGTCCCCCCAGACGTCCCTCTCCCCAGACACCTCCTCCAGCTCCTCCGGGGGGAGCCCAAGGCATTCCCAGGCCAGCCGAGAGACATAGTCCCTCCAGCGTGACCTGGGCCGTCCCCTGGGCCTCCTCCCTGTGGGACGTGCCTGGAACACCTCCCGAGGAAGGCGTCCAGGAGGGATTCGGTATAGATGCCCGAGCCACCTCAACTGGCTCCTCTCGATACGGAGGAGCAGCGGCTCTACTCCGATGCCCCTCCCAAATGGCCGAGCTCCTCACCCTATCTCTAAGGGAGTGCCCGGCCACCCTACGGAGGAAGCTCATTTCAGCCGCTTGTATCCGGGATCTCGTTCTTTCGGTCATGACCCAAAGTTCATGGCCATAGGTGTGGGTAGGAACGTAGACCGACCGGTAAATCGAGAGCTTTGCTTTTCGGCTCAGCTCTCTCTTCACCACAACGGAGCGGCACAGCGCCCCCATTACTGCGGCAGCCGCACCGACCCGTCTGTCGATCTCCTGCGCCATTCTTCCCTCACTAGTGAACAAGACCCCGTGATACTTGAACTCCTCCACTTGAGGCAGGAACTCCCCTCCAACCTGAAGAGGACACCCTTTTCCGGTTGAGTACCATGGAGGAGCTGATCCTCATCCCAGCCGCTTCACACTCGGCTGCGAACCGCCCCAGCGCATGCTGTAGGTCTTGGCTAGAGGGGGCGAGCAGGACCACACCATCTGCAAAAAGAAGAGACGGAATCGACTGGTCCCCGAACCAGACCCCCTCCGGTCCTTGGCTGCGTCTAGAAATCCTGTCCATGAAAGTTATGAACAGGACCGGTGACACAGGGCAGCCCTGCCGGAGTCCAACACGCACCGGGAACAGGTCTGACTTAGTGCCGGCAATGCGGACCAAACTCCTGCTCCGCTCGTACAGGGACCGGATGGCCCCTAATAAAGGGTCCCTAATTCCATACTCCTGGAGCACCCCCCACAAGGCATCACGAGGGACACAGTCGAATGCCTTTTCCAAGTCCACAAAACACATGTGAACCGGTTGGGCAAACTCCCATGAGCCCTCGAGTACCCTGTAGAGGGTATAGAGCTGGTCCAGTGTTCCACGGCCGGGACGAAAACCACACTGCTCCTCCTGAAGCCGAGGTTCGACTATCGGCCGGACTCTCCTCTCCAATACCCTGGCGTAGGCCTTACCAGGGAGGCTGAGGAGTGTGATCCCCCTGTAGTTGGAACACACCCTTCGGTCCCCCTTCTTATCAAGGGGGACCGGACGGTTTGCCAGAATCGCTTCGAGGCCGACCGGTAGTCCTTCTCCATGGCCTCACCGAACTCCTCCCAGGCCCGAGTTTTTGCCTCTGCCACAGCCCGGGCCGCAGCACGCTTGGCCTCACGGTACCCGTCAGCCGCCTCAGGAGTTCCACAAGCCAACCACAGCCGATAGGACTCCTTCTTCAGCTTGACAGCATCCCTTACTGCCGGTGTCCACCGTTCTGGGATTGCCGCCGCGACAGGCACCGCAGACCTTACGGCCGCAGCTACGGGCAGCAGCATCGACAATAGATACATGGTCCACTTAGACTCTATGTCTCCAACATCCCCCGGAATTTGGTCAAAGCTCTCCCGGAGGTGGGAGTTGAATACATCCCTGGCCGAGGGCTCCGCCAGGCGTTCCCAGCAGACCCTCACTATGCGCTTGGGCCTGCCAAGTCTGTCCGGCTTTCTCCTCCTCCAGCGGATCCAACTAACCACCAGGTGGTGATCAGTGGACAGCTCAGCCCCTCTCTTCACCTGAGTGTCCAAAACATGCGGCCGAAGGTCTGATGATACGACAACAAAGTCGATCATTGACCTCCTGCCTAGGGTGTCCTGGTGCCAAGTGCACTGATGGACACCCTTATGCTTGAACATGGTGTTCATTATGAACAATCCGTGACTAGCACAGAAGTCCAATAACAAAACACCACTCGGATTCAGATCGGGGAGGCCATTCCTCCCGATCACGCCTCTCCAGGTGTCACTGTCGTTTCCCACGTGGGCGTTGAAGTCCCCCAGCAGAATAATGGAGTCCCCGGGAGGGGCACTATCCAGCACCCCCGACAGGGACACCACTAAGGCCGGGTACTCTGCACTACCGCTCGGCCCGTAGGCCGAAACGACAGTCAGAGACCTATCCCAAACCTGAAGGCGCAGGGATGCGACCCTCTCATCCACCGGGGTAAACCCCAACACGAGGCGGCTGAGCTGGGGGCAACAAGCAAACCCACCCCAGCCCGCCGCCTCTCCCCGTGAGCCACTCCAGAGTAGAAGAGAGTCCAGCCCCTATTAAGGAGATGGGTTCCAGAGCCCACGCTGTGCATGGAGGCGAGCCGGACTATTTCTAGTCGATATCTCTCGACCTCCCGCACAAGCTCAGGCTCCTTCCCCCCCAGCGAGGTAACATTCCACGTCCCTAGAGCCAGCCTAAGCATCCGGGGATCGGGCCGCTGAGGTCTCCACCTTCGTCTGCCACCCAATCCTCTTTGCACCGGTCCCTCACGGTTCCCCCTGCAGGTGGTGGGCCCACTGGGGGATGGCCTCGCATCTCTCGTTCGGGCTTGGCCCGGCCGGGTCCCGCGAGGAGCAACCCGGGCTCCAGGTGCTCTCCGGTGAGTCCCGACCCCAGGCCTGGCTCCAGGGTGGGACCCCGGCTCCGCCGTACCGGGCGACGTCACGTGCCTCGATTTAATAGTCCTCATGAAGGATTCTTGAACCGCTCTTTGTCTGACCCATCACCTAGAGCCTGTTTGCCATGGGAGACCCTACCAGGGGCATTTAAGCCCCAGACAACATAGCCTCTAGGATCATTTGAACACTCAAACCCCTCCACCACGTTAAGGAGGCGGTTCAAGGAATCAAGTGTGAATCAATAACCTGATTCAAGTGTGAATCAATAACCTGATTCAAGTGTGAATCAATAACCTGATTCACACTTGAAGAAAAGCTGCACTCCACTTTTAAACAAGAATGCCATGAATAATGCAAACATCAACATCTCATTTCTCTTTGGAGTTTTTTCTCATCTGAAAGAGAGGATTTTATGTGTCCTGTTGGCCTGTTTTGGTTTAGAAGAACTTATTTTAATAAGATGAAAGACAGACTGGATATGTTAGGAGATGGCAGACAATGGAAATTGGGTTGCCTTGTTTTAGGTATTATCCTGTGGGGGTTTGTTCCTTAGTGGAAATGTATCAACTGTCAGTCAAGAAATAAAAAGTTGTTTTGTTTGCACAGAACAGACACTTTTATTAAAAATGGCTGATGTTTAGTATTAGGTAACTGTTTGCAGGACTGTGACTTCATCAAGTTCAACTCTCAAATCGACTCAATCAGAAACTTGGACATTAATATCCTTTTCTATCAAGTCCTTCAGTGTGACTTGGAGTACTCCAGCCTGAGAGCTATTTTTCAGCCTCTGATGCACCATGTTGCTAGGTGATTATAGAGTGTGATTGGCACTTGGATCAGAAATAGATCTTGAAGCCACAAAGAACATCACACCCTGGCACTGGAAGTGGGAGAGCCAAGTTAAATGAGTGAGAATTTAACTGCTTAAAACCAAACTGACATGCATGCATGCAAATCCACACAAGTATCAAGAACTTTTCTCATGAAACCTGGCACATCCACTCTTCTATCTGCCCACCACACACACAGATTCACCGCACAGTGACACAGCATCATTGTCACAAGTGCTTAAGTGTCAGATCAGAAGTCTTAAAGTCTAATTGCCAAAGTCAGACAATACATGTTCGTGCATGTGAAAGAAAAACAAGAGAGTTACTGTGTCTATATTTATCCAAAGAATGAGTCAGTCTCTTGGGGATATAATAAGAACATCATCAGATTTTCAGCAACTGCAAACAATTAGCCTTTAGGTAGATTTTGAAGATACTGACTTTATTCAGCTGAAGAACTGATATTTGGTCAGGTGTGTTTTACCAAAACTGTATTTTTAGGTTTAGTTACTTTGCAAAATCTTTGATACGTCTTACACTTTCTCACATCATGTTAAAGAAGATGAATAGGATAAAGGGAGAGCAGACGACAAAGTGGTGAAAGCTGAAAAAGTAAAAAGTTTTGTGGCTTTCAGAGAGTTGAGACAGGTTCTCGGTGGCGAGGAAGTGCTTCCAGATGACTGGACAACTAGAGCTAATGCTATCAAGGAGACCGGTAGGAGAGTACTTGAAATGCCTTCTGGAAGGAGAATTGATAAGAATGCTTGGTGGTGGAATGAAAAAGTACAGGACTGTGTAGAAAGAGATCAGCTAAGAAATAGTGGGACACTGTGAGGACTGAAAAACGTCACCAGGAGTTTAGGGAGATGCAGCATAAAGTGAAGGTAGAGGTAGCTAAGGCCAAACAAAGGACATATTGTGACTTAAATGATAGGTTGGACAATAAGGACGGAGAGAAAGATTTATACAGGTTGGCGAGGCACAGAGACAGAGATGGGAAGGATGTTCTGCAGGTTAGGCTGATTAAGAATCCAGGTGGAAATGTACTGGCAGGTGCGACAAGTATGGAGTACTGCAAAGAGCTGATGAATGAGGAAAATGAGAGAGAACAAAGGGCAGAAGAAACAACCATTGTGGATCAGGAAGTAGCAAAGGTCAGTAAGGATTAAGTAAGGAAGATGTCTGTCTATCTGTTTGTCTGTCTATGTTTATAAATTTCCATTTGGCTTCTCTTTGTAATTGTGATTCTGATTAGTGATTCTAATTAGTCTTGCTTTTGCAAGACTAATTCAAGTACTTGAACAAAGCTTGAACAAACAAAGTACTTGAAAAAACCCTCTTAATTGAATTTATCCTATATGAAGGTCTTAAAATATTTATTTTGATAGATACCACAGCCAAGTTTCAAAACCCAGGGACACAAGCAATAGAAAAGAGGCTATGGATTACAAGCTTGCCATTTTTATGATTTCTGTCTAGGGCTGCAGGATATTATCAATGCACACAATTGTGATATTAACAACACTGGTTGCAGTTAAGGCACGTTTTCCTCACTATTCTCTTTTGTTGTATCATTATATCATTCTCAGGTGGACTTTAAATCTTGGCCACTGTCATCTACTATAGGGGTAAGCATCAAGAGTACCCAAAAGCTAATTTAAATATTATCATACAGAGCTTGAATGCATTATTCAAGAAATACCCATGCAGTTCTTGCATGACACAGATTCTGTGAAGCATAAAATAACCTACCTGCTTGAAACAGCAACAGAGTCCTCTTTTGGGTTTTTTTCACCATCCTTCATTGGTCCGAGGTTCACTGAGCTTCTGGCAAGCGGAGCGGCGGCGCTCTACGGGATACTGGGCCGGAAGCGTCGGAGGGGAAAGCGTGCTGGCGCCCTGGTAAAGCTCCGCAAAAGAGGACTTCGCACACCACCGCCTTCAATACATCTGGCAAATGTCCGCTCTCTAAGCAACAAGATGGACGAGCTACTTCTTCTCACCGGTAAAAACTCGGACCTCCGCAGATCAGCGGTTCTCTGCTTTACTGAGACATGGCTGAGTGACAACATCCCGGACCGCGCACTGCTGATACCGGACTTCCAGCTGTTCAGAGCGGATCGCAGTGCGGAGCTATCAGGGAAGAAGCAAGGAGGCGGAATCTGCTTTTATATAAACGAAGCTTGGTGCACAGACATAAAAGTGCTGGGGAAAACATGTAGTCCGGATCTGGAGTCATTTTCCATAATCTGTAAACCGTTTTACTCACCGAGAGAGTTTTCCTCGTTCATAACAATCGGCTCATATTTTCCTCCGCATGGCTGCAATTCTGCCGCGGAAAAACATCTTGCTGAGCTGATTACAGACGTGGAGAAAAAACACCCTGACTCTTTCATCATAATACTGGGAGATTTTAACAGCGCAGATCTCTCTAATGAGCTCCCAAAATACAGACAGCATATTAAGTGTCCCACCAGAGACAAAAACACACTGGACCACTGTTACACAGCTTTTAAGGACTCATACCATGCTGTTACCAGGGCTGCTCTGGGACTTTCGGATCATTGCCTTATCCACCTCATCCCAACTTACAGACAGAAACTAAGAGCTTCCAAACCCGTGGTTCACACTGTTAAAAAGTGGACTGAGGAATCGAAGCAGATGCTACAGCCCTGCTTTGAATGCACAGACTGGACTGTTTTTGAAACCTCAACCACTGATTTAAACGAACTAACTGATGTGGTGACATCATACATCAGTTTCTGTGACACCATGTGTGTGCAGACAAAGACCTTCTGCACCTTTGGGAACAACAAGCCATGGTTTACTCCACACCTCAGGAATCTGCGCAGGGACAAGGAAGAAGCTCACAGCAGTGGAGATTGGGCGCGGTACAGGCAGGCCAGGAACAGACTTACAAAGGAGATCAAAGCAGCCAAGAGAAGCTACAGTGAGAAGCTGAAAAACAGCCTTTCTACTGGTGACACTTCGGCTGTATGGACTGGTCTGAGAAACCTGACTGCCTACAGAAGCCCCACCACCTTTCCTGTACAAAGTCCTCGCCTGGCTAACCGTCTGAATGGCTTCTACTGCAGACATGACAAGAAGCCATTCACACCTCAAACCAACTCCTCCACATCCCATTCAGGAACAAATTCGACCAGTAAAGCAACCAACCCCCTACCTTCAGATCCTCTGCCTGCACTAAAGCTCTCTGAGGATGATGTAAATAGGCTCTTTCAGCGCATGAAAACAAAGAAAGCTGGAGGACCTGATAACGTCTCCCCATCATGCCTGAAAACCTGTGCACATCAACTCGCTCCAATCTTCACCCGGATCTTCAACATGTCACTGGAGAAGTGTGAGGTCCCCTCCTGCTTCAAACGATCCACCATCATCCCAGTGCCCAAGAAACCCACCATCCTAGGATTAAATGACTACAGGCCTGTAGCCCTGACGTCTGTGGTCATGAAATCCTTTGAGCGGCTGGTGTTGGAGCACCTGAAAGACATCACAGGCCTCTACTGGACGCCCTGCAGTTTGCTTACCGAGCAAAACAGGTCGGCAGATGATGCTGTTAACTTAGGTCTACACTTCATCCTGCAACACCTCGACCGCCCAGGGACCTACGCCAGGATCCTGTTTGTAGACTTCAGCTCGGCCTTCAACACTATCATACCAGACATCCTCCACCAGAAGCTCACCCAGCTCAACGTCCCAGCCTCCACCTGTCAGTGGATCAACAGCTTCCTGACAGACCGACAGCACCAGGTGAGACTGGGGAGCATCTTCTCCCGAACCAGATCAATAAGTACTGGTGCCCCCCAGGGGTGTGTTCTATCCCCACTCCTCTTCTCCCTGTACACAAATGACTGCACCTCAGCGGACTCGTCCGTGAAACTCCTTAAGTTTGCAGATGACACCACTGTCATTGGACTGATCCAGGACGGTGATGAGTCTGCATACAGGCAGGAGGTGGATCGCCTGATACACTGGTGTAGTCAGAACTGCCTGGAACTAAACCCACTCAAGACTGTGGAGATGGTGGTGGACTTTCGGAAAACACCACCTCCATACACCCCGCTCACCATCCTCAACAACACCGTGTCGACTGTGGATCACTTCAGGTTCTTAGGAACCACCACCTCTGAGGACCTGAGATGGTCTTCACACATAGACACTGTTCGAAAGAAGGCCCAGCAGAGACTGTACTTCCTGAGGCAACTCAAGAAGTACAACCTTCCACAGGAGCTGCTGGTCATCTTCTACACTGCCATCATTCAGTCTGTCCTGTCTTCATCCATCTCAGTGTGGTTTGGTTCATCCACAAAACAGGACAGGTCCAGACTGCAACAAATAATCAGGACTGCAGAGAGAATCATCAGGGCTGACCTTCCCTCCATCCAGGACTTATGCAGGTCAAGGGTCAGGAAAAGAGCTGCTAAAATCTCTGCAGACCCCACACACCCTGCACATAAACTGTTTAGAGTTCTGCCTTCAGGCCGATGCTACAGAGCGCTGTTAACTAAAACCAGCCGCCACAGAGACAGTTTCTTCCCCCAGGCTGTTTCTCTGTTGAACATTCAATAGAGTACAAAACAACAGCATACAGATGTTGCAAATGCACCTTTTTATTTATGAATATATGTGTATATTGTACATTGTAGATATGTATATTCTGTAGTGCAAAAACAAAAACCAAAGAGCAAAGTGTACCGGAGTCAAATTCCTTGTTTGTATGTACAAACTTGGCAATAAAGCTGATTCTGATCCTGAACATATGTGTTAACCATAATAAATTGTAAGCCCTGCTTAGTTCCCTTTAGACATTAGTGAAAATCAACAGATTACCAGAACTGCTATGATGAGAAGAGAAATGCAGTTAGGTAGGAAATGGAGTGGTGGGACAGGAGTAAAAATTAGGTGAAGCTTGCATTAAAGAGGTGGGTGAGAAGGCTGGAGCTTCATCATCATCTCTCAGGGGTGCATACTGCGGCACCTTGATTATGGATTCAGCTCTCTTGCAGAAAAAACCCACACAGCACTCTGAAAATATCGCCCTGTCAGCCCGGTTCAGCACAAATCCTGACCTTCTGACGGTGTGTGAGTCAATGTGTTTGTGTGGGTGTGTGTGCGACTTTTTGTGTAATTATAAGAAAGTCAACAAGACCATTTTGTGGGCAATTGATTTTCAAGTAATATCAAGAATGAATGATGTGTGTATATAGTCATCAGAAGACACATGACTGATAATCATCTTTTTAAAACTCCCATCAAGTGGTTTTACAACGTACTGTATTCAAGCAGGTTAGTAAAGCAATACTTTTAATACCTTTTATTTATTTACAGTATTTTTTGATTCTATGGATCTGTTAGTACCATCAGTTTAGCATTTTTGCTTGTTCATCCAGTTAGTGTCACAAAACAGTGCTAGGTCATCAGTGTTAAAATATTTAAATAATTTCTGATGATTTAATGAGTATCTAGTTATCCTTCTGTAATTACTTCCAAATTCACACGTTTTTTATTTAGAGCTGCCACCGAGCAAGCCTTTAAAATGCCTGCACCACATACTGCAGCTCTGACAGGGATGCACATACTCTACTGTTAAAGGATACAGTTTGTTGGTTTTATTAATCTGTGACGTTCACTGAGCATGGGCTGCTAGTGGTCTCATTAACCTGTTCATGTTTGTTTTAAATTCGTATGAATTACCACACAGATGTTGCTCACACATAACGCTGTATTAAAAGAACTAAACAAAATAAACGTACTTGCCCCTGACATCTTTATCTCTTGCTGCTAAGCTAACATCAAACAGATTTACAGTACATTCGAGAGACTTTTGGTCTTCCAAATTAAAAGAACTGCCTGTTCCTTGTATCCAGAAATTCAATATTCTTTCCCATCCACTCTACAAGCACCTGTCTTTATTTGTTAAATTATAGCACACCTTGGACCATGTGTACCGTTTAGAGATTTTAACAAAGCTTTTAAATTAAGATTTGTTCCATGGAATGCTAATAATATTGCCAATCTTCCAACTCAACATGAGGAACAGAAAAGTCCCCCAACCCCATGGAATGCACTATATATGAAAGGAGTAGACAGAAATTCTGAAATTTTAAATTACACAGTGCTAACCCATCTTGTCCTTGAACATAAGTGTATATTTGAAGCAGGGTAAATATTATATCATGTTTTATGTGTTTTAGGCAGACTAAATTGTATGTGTCTGATGTAAACATTGTTCATTTTGGTCTTTAGAGACTTGAGATTTAACCTGCATGTGGAAAAAATTACTAGTAAGCATCTTTTCTCAAATTATATTATATATTATATAGCAAACATGTCATATTTGCAGGCTTTCCTAAAGCTAATAGGGCTAAAGCTAAAGACTGTTTAGGAAAATAGCCAGGCCAAGTCAAGAGCCTTATATGGATTTTATTTATCACAAAACTTAAATTAATGTGTAAAAAGCTTCCCGTATTTATCTAGATCTACTGCATATATTAGCAAATTTTCAAATAATTTGACAAAATTAAGGCAGTACTTTACAATAAGAATAAATTAGGATGCAAGCTGATAAAATTACGGGTCAGAATCTTAAGTCAAGGACAAACACACAACTTATGAGTTAACACAGGATTTCCTAACCAGCAGGACATTAGCCTTAATAAAAGTCTGACAAAAGAAAACACAGTGGACAATCAACATTTAAAAACAAATTATGTGGTTCCGTGTTTTACAATGATATACTGTATTATCGTTAGAAATCAAAAGTCACAATTTTAAGAATGAGCAGATGTGTCCTCCAAGGCAATTATTGTCAACTCTTTTTTTAACAAGCACCTCCTCAGAAAATGCCTAGATTGGCAACCACTCTCTTGTTTTGCAAGCACTTCCATAATTTTAAAACACTATTGCAATATTATACTTTTCTAGTTTCTCATATTTTATCATAAAAACAAAAACAAAACAGAAAATCATTTTTAAAATGTTTTGCTTTATTGGTTAAAGGGAGGCAGTTTAAGTATGCGTTGCATTTTTCTTAAGTGAGAAATTCCTTGTTGGAAGAATGGACACAAAGGTCCCTCGACGTCAGAATTCTATTTGGGAAAGGCGAAGCTTTCTCATTAACACCAACCTCAATATGGTGCCCCTGCAAATAAAACATAGTAACTGCAGTAAAAGGAATGTTTGGTTGCACTTTGTATCTCATTAAATCTTTCACAAACACACACCTACAGTACCATGCAGTTTCCTTCGGTAAACATTGCTATACATTGTTATTAGCTTGCATTGCTAATAGTCATTAGTCTGGTAAATGAAAATGTCAGTTAGTAAATCTTGCTGGTTTTCCAGTTTGAACTGGATCATGGTTAAGTTAGGTTAATTATCATATTTAGAACCAGGTTCCAACTTAAGAGGTAAATAGAGCAGTCACCAACACTTGTTCTGATTTGTTATCCTCTGCTACAGTTTCCACTGAGAGCTCTCCAAATGTTCTCCACTACACTTATTTTTAATAGGTTTCTGTTTGAAACAATAATTAAGGTGCTTAAAAAACTCATATTTGTAGCTGTTGGTGCTTATTAGCTCTACATCACAGATAATGATTTTGTATTTACCTTGCAAATAACCAAAACCTAAGTTTATTAGCGTAATGGTACTTGTTTCTAAGTTCGAGAACCAAGGCTGTAAGGCATACCATTAAACAAGTTATTAAAAGATAAAGGTACATACCACATGTTTATCTGTGGGTAGGTAATAATGGCAAAAAGGAGTTGAAAAAGCTCAGGTAGCTCTGAAATCACCTAAAAGCTCTGGCACAATCATTATTGCATTCATGTATCAAATTCCTACAGTCACATCATATTTTTGCATGTTTTAGTTTTTTCTTCTTAGGTTTGCCAACATCCACTTTTTTGTCTGTGTGACTATTTGCATTAAATGTGTATGTGCATGAACTTACCCATTGGTTGTGACCACTAACAGACAACAATCACCCCACCACAGACTTATACCACAAGGACGAAAACATCACGGTGACCCCAGCGGGCGGCGTCATCATCAGCCCAAACTACCCCAAAGCTTATCCCCGCAACCTGTGTCTGTCATGGAAACTGCAGTCACCACCTGGGAGCCTCATCCACCTTGAGTTTGATGAACAGTTCAACCTGGAGGAGCCTGTGAATGGAAAGTGCAGGTAAAACACAAGATTAAGGAAGATAGAGAGAACAGATGGAGATGGTGGGGATGGAATTCAGATTATACGATTACAGCAGATAATATGGGAAGACAGAGGAAGACATAAAGTACCCTTAGAGAGACAAACGGAGAGAAGACAAAGGAAGATTGAGATACTGAGGACAAACAGGAGGGAGCAATGATGCTTCGCGGGCATGTATAATGGAGAAAAGTTGGCTGAAAGACGAAAGTGATTAAAAAGTTTGCCACTGAGTAATGGAGAGATTGACTTAAAGTAGCACATAAAGGACAAGTAAAAATTACTCTGCATAAAATGTCAATCTAAAAAATAAAAGATTTTAATATGCTAGAATTATTTGATAGTGTGTATACAATACCACCCCTTAGAAAATATTTTACTGATGGGATGTGACAGATGTTGAGAGGGGATGTTTTCTTTCTTGGCAAAATCTTAAGGAGTTTGTCCTTGAGGGTTTAATCCTGAAATTCAACTCAGGTCTTTGTGTAAGCATCCTGTTGAAAGACAAGTGGGATGGGCAGTCATGATAAAACAGGAGGAGGAAATATTTAAGCCTGGGAAAAGGAAAAAAAGTGTGTTGCTCAGTGTTTTAGATTTTGATTTAACATTAGTTATATCTACTGTGTATTTGGAAGAGTGCACGTGCTTCTGTTAGAACATCTGAGCAAGACTTGGTTAGTTTTTTCATGATTTTGTGTTTCAGCATGATGGCTTGAAAAAGGCCTGTAATGTTTTCAGAGTAGTGTAAAACTTATGTTTTGAGTGTCCCAGAGTTTGATTTCCTGATATTTACTTGAAAAAGGCAAATAGGATTCCTGTGTGCCTCAGTCGGCCTTGGCTTCAGGTCTAAAACAGACTGAAGATCTTAATCTTGCCTAAATATGTCGCCTTATAACTTTTGCCCACTACACAAAACAATTCAAGCAATACATAAAAGCTATAGTGCGTTTTGGCCCACTGGCTTAAAGACAAAAATGATCTTAGAGATGTATCCTCAGCAGGAGCAATGGTCCAATATATGAGACTGGTTTATTTCTATCTTCTAGGGAATTATTTTCTATCTTCTCTAGAAAATATCCAAGGTGGCTTTATTTGAATGAATATAGTGCCTTGCAAAAGTATCCATATCCCTTGCACCTGAACCTTTTTAAATTACAGTATCTTAGCCCACTAAACTGTAGCTGTCAGTTGTATGGTTTCAGGTAGGCTGGGTATATGTTGAATTTAGGTTTACTGCACTGTAGCAAACAAATGACTTGTAGGTTTTCAAATTAAAAGCTTGTGGCCGATAGTACTTGCAACTAGTTTATTAAAAAAGGAAAATTTTCACCTTGCCAGTAATAAAGGCCTTTTTTTCTTTTATCACACATTGATTATCCAATGGAGGTAAAAATGTGTGCTTCACTGTCAACAGCAAATAGTTCTCGATTTTGAACTATGCAGTGTTCAGCACTCATTATTCTCACTAAATTTGCTCTCTTGCACCTGGTATGGGTCTAATCCATCTTTGAATTGCACATTTTCTTTTAAAACCGCTGTGTCTGTTCGCCATGGTTACGCTGATTGTTTGTCATTCAAGATGGCCGATGGGTACGGTTTCAGACGTCATTGCAAACACCTTTTAGAGAATAAATCACATTTTCTTTACGAACATTATATTTTGACTTGCAAAGCTTTAATTGTTTGAGGCTTTGAGAGCACAATAAAATTGGTCCTGTAGTTTAAAAACCAACATTTTCAATAGTTTGTCTCTGTTAGTAAATACAGCACTACATGCCAAATGATTCATAGAACTTAAAAAGTCAAAACAGTAGCAGTGTGGGAAAAATTAAGTTAAACCCATAGATAAGGAGCCCATAGAAGTACCCAAAACATACAGTATGTAATACAATTTCAAAGCATTTCAGGGCATTTATTTTGCTAAAATTTTAGTCAGGTCAAGGTCTGGTCATTGGCTAAGATCACTAGAACATACTGTAGTTGATCCACCCATTTGTAAATGTGTGACTTTGGTCAGGTAAGTGTCCTGTTGCATCACACAGCAGATTCAATTAAATTCAAAAATACTTTAATAATCCCAAAGGGAAATTAAAAGTTGTTGTAGCTCATATTATGCAGGTTTCCTCAAAGAGCCTGATGGCTGTGGGCAGGAAGGATCTCCTGTAGCGGTCTGTCTTACGGCAGATCTGAAGAAGCCTCTGACTGAGGACACTCTGTTGTTGTACGACAGTCTCATGAAGAGGTTTTTTTCATTTTATGAAGAATCCTTCTTTGTACAATGATCTCCAGACGTTCCAGAGGAGTCCCCAGAACAGAGCCAGTCTTCTTTATTAGCTTGTTGAGATTTTTTAAGTCCCTGGCTCTGATGCTGCTTCCCCAGCAGATGATGGCAGAAGAGATCACACTCTCCACAACAGACTTATAGAAGATATGCAGCATCTTGCTGCAAACACCAAAAGAATGAATGTTGCACTTTACTGTTTACGTTGGTATACAAATCAGCTTATTTATGACTTCATGCCTACAAGGAGCCCCAGTCCTGTGACCACATAAAAATCTAATAAATTTTACAGAGCTAAGCTTTGCTTTTAGTCTTTAGAGAGATTATATTTTTTTAAATATGGTTTTACATTTTTAAACAATGTTTCACTCACTACTCAAAGTTGAAGACTTTCTTATTGCCCTTGGCAGAATGATGGGCAGAAGAATTTGAGCAGCAAAATCAATAACCACTTTTTCATTTTGTAAGCATACATATGAATGCTCCAAACCGCCACACTGCTAAAAATATACTTCATAGAGGAGGTTGCACTTCCTGATGATCAATCCATTTAATTAGCAGCACCAGGATTTTTGTGTACAGAAGAGGTGAGTTAAAAATTTTGTGTTTTTCACATGGCAATTTAAAATTTGTGTTCTAATAATGGAAATGTAAAAAATGAATTCCTGTTATCAAGATATTTGACAGAGGAGAAACTTGTTTTTACAGTAGGTATAGGGAGTTAGATTGTTGTTTTCAGCAAACGTGCAATTACAATCCAACTGTGTTTTTTTGAGATACTTCAAAACAAAGGGCTAAAACCAGCAGTCAGCAAGTTTTAAAAAAAACAAATTTGTTAGTTATTTATTGCTATTTTTAAATGGTGAAGTTGAATTAAAATAAATTACCATTTCTGTAGTTTACAAAACACAGCAGGACATTATTGTCAAAACACATCTTTCCTCATCAGTAATTAATGTAATAACGCTTTGTTTTTGTTATACATGTTCAGGCGTAACATTAAGAAAACCTGCCTAATTGCGTTTGCCCCTGTTTGGCTGCCCAAATCAGCCTTGACCTATAGAGACTTGGACTCCATGTGCCCCCTGAAGGTTTGCTGTGGTATCGGACTCTCAGATGTTAGCAGCAGATCATTTAAGTCCTGGAAATTGTTGTTGTGCTTCTCAAACTATTTTGCTTTGTGGCAGACCGCATTATCCTTCTTGAAGAGGCCACAGTTATCATGAATTAACATTTCCAGGAAAGGGTGTACATGGTCTGCAATAGCGCTTAGGTAGGTGGTACGTGACAAGGTAACATCCACATGAATTGGATGACAAAGTTTCCTGGCAGAACATTGTTCAAAGCATCACACTGCCTCTTGCTTTCTTCCCATAGTAGATCTTGGTGCCATTTGTTCTCCAGGTAGGCAATGCACAACCCTCCATGTGATGTAAAAGAAACAGTGATTCATCAAATCAGGCCACCTTCTTCCATTACTTCAGGCTCTGGGTCTGTTGTGCATGCATGCAGACTGTGATGCACTGTTTATAATTAGACTTTTCTTGCAGTACCATCTTATTTCTTTAGAAAGTTAAGCCCACCCAACAAGAGCTGGAGTTTTAGAGATGCTCTGGCCAGTCACCTAGGTTTCAAAACTTTGCCCTGGTCAAACCCGCTAAAATCCCCACGCTTATCTCTGCTTCAAAACATCAAGGTTACGGACAAACTGTTCACTAAAAAAGCCTAAAATATCCCACCAGCTAACAGGCCATAAGGATGAGATTATTAGTGTTGTAGAATATGCCTGTCTGTCTTATAATGTTATGCCAGACACTTCTTTATATATTTATAGATTCATCACTTATAGATTAACTATCACATCTTGCACCATGTTGTTATAGTCAAACTTTATATATGTAATTCCAAAATTAATTTCACAAATCATCTTTCAATGCATAAACAAAGCTATTGATCTTTTTAGTGTCTATGCTAAAACTTTTTCTGTTTGCTGCAACATATTGATCTGCTTCTACATGTTTGTCTTTCTCTGTCATTTCAGTTATGACTTTGTTGAGGTGGAGGAAACATCACAGACTAGCACTATAAAGTGGGGTCGTTGGTGTGGGCAGAAGGCACCCTCTACTCTGACCTCTAAATCCAACACACTCAGAATCACCTTCAAGTCGGATGATTACTTTGTCGCAAAGCCAGGATTCAAAATCTACTACTCACTGCTGGTAAGAATGCCCCATGTGTTTTTAATTTAACATGTTGGTTTCTACCCTTGTGTCAGTGCAGTTGTTTGATGTAAGACAGCTTCTTAAACAGTAATGATTGTATTTGGCAATACATAAAGATAAAATAAGGTGCATTGAGAAAGGGTGCAGCAGTGGCCATAGCAAAGCTTTTGGTAAAATGCCAAGCTGCAACATTCAACCAAGCCTTTCTTATGTTTCCATTTAACAGGAGAGGAGAAACTGAGCGATATAGGGCAAAACATTGGGAGGAAGCAAAGCTGTTCTCTTAGACGCTGTCAAATGAATGCATGAGGAGATTTGCTTTGTCATTTTGTCAGGAAGCTGAAAGAACAAAGAGAGGCTCTGAATTTAAGATATTACACTGCTCTATAATTGACGGGCTGAAGGGGAAGAGCGATCAGCAGAAAGACATTAAAAAAAGGTTCTTCCTAAGAGTAAAAAGAGGAAGAGATGAAGAGCCTGTAGCACTGCCTATTATCTGAAGAAAAAACAGTCATGATATGGGATGAAAGCAAAGACAAACTAAAATAAAGAGACAGCATGTGTAATTATTTATGAGCCTTTGTTTTATGGTGTCATTTTTGTACTTTACTGAGTGAGTTCGAACTAAAAACCTTTACTGTTGCTCATTTAACAATTTGTTTTTATAGGAAACAGATGAAAGATAATTATTTAGGCTACATTAATTCATATTTACTGTGCCCTAACTAAAACCACTGTACAGAATTCCTAATTAAAAGGCAATTTATAAAGAGAATACACTGGACAGTGAAGCCAGCTGTAATACCAATAAAGATTCCTCCGCAGGTTTTTGGGAATGGTAGAAAACTTTTTGACATGACATTTTTTGAGAAAACAAACACTAATATTTTTTAAATATTTTAAATGTTAATCAGCTAAGGGTGTTTTTAGGCTTTTAACTGTACATTTTGCTTATTTATTTTATTTATCATTTAATCAAATATTCAATCAATGCTTTTAGCTGTTCTTTAAAATGTTAGGAACTTTATTTGATAATCAAAGACAATGTTTTAGCAATTCCCTAAATACGATTTTAGTAAAGCTTTGCAGGTGACGATAACAATTTTAGATTATTTCACTTTCCGTTTAAAAACTGTAATTAACAGTATTCTAAATAGTTCTTTCAAGCCTTCCTTCAGTCAATTTATATTAAACGCAGAAGTTGTTTCAAAGACATACATGATTTGGAGGTGAGCTTTTTAACTGTATTTTGCATCTTGTTTTAGTGATTGGTACAAATAGAAGTAGTGCGGTTAGCATTACTAAACGTCAGTCTGTCTGTATACCCTAGAAAATGAAGTTGTTGGCATCTGGCTGTTTTTTGTACCAAAAAATGTCAGGTTTTTAAAATGACCAAAACTACAAAAGTTTGAAATTGCAAATCAGCGTCTAAAGTCTTGCTCCTTGTATCAACCTGAATGAACAGCTGACATGCCTCTGAAGTTTGATTTTAAAAAGCTTCTTCCACCTTTTAAGAGTACTCTGGTTATTTTTTAACACTTCTTTGAATCCAGGACTTTGAGTCTTCTTTCCACAACAGCAGCTTTGATACATAGGAGTGCTGTTGTCAGTGCAACCTGTTAGCGATTAAGTATGGTGTGCTCTCTCATTGGACGGATATCAGAATTTGATTTTTCACCAGCCTGTCATCAGTCAATGCAAACTAAAAATCATCCGATTTTGGTCACCAGACGGATTCTCTGTGTTTTATATTCATGATCCTGCTACAGTGTAGCTCAACTCAGTTTCAAATTGCAAAATATGACTTTTAGGTGAACATTGTGTACACAATATTGGATTGATTTGAAATTTTTGAGTAGATGTAAAACACATCATACAAAACAATTTCAAGTACTGAGATGTTTTAGTACTTGCCATTGGATTACTGATAAAATTCAGCTTTTGTGCCGTTTCTTGGATATTTCCATTGAGGATGTGTTGATTAATGTACACTGTCCTAAATAAATAAATTAACTTAAAATTAAATTTAGTTATTTTCCATTGCTTTCCAAACACCAGCTACTTTAACTTTGCCCTGCAGAAAATCAGAATGATTGCAGCTTGTGGGCTTTATCAGACTTTATCACACAGGCTCCTGCTTTGTAGTGGTGCTCACCAAACACACATTCACATGTTACAGTATATTTGTGGCAGGACTATTTGGAATGATCTGGTCTTTCTAGTTGTTATAGTGAAGCTAAAGCTTTACAGTAATATAGAAAAGATAGGATCAGATATAGATATTTGATGAGGATCTTCTTTTGATGTTGTGAAATAGTTTTTATTGTTTTCACTCTTTGTGTTCTGTGCAGTTTAAGTGAATCCTGTCTGTCGCTGTAGATATCTCTACTAGCTCTGTTTTGTTAGCTTGTAAACGAGTACATTGAAAATGTTTTTTTATTTGTTAAATAACAATAGTTCTTCACTTTTTGAGATAAAGCTGAGATAGATGCAGGCCATGTCCCAGGCATGTCCTAGCTGGCAGTGGGTGAGAAGCAGATTACATGCTGAAAACTAGCTAGTGAATCACAGCACTAATGCTGCGAGACAGACAACTACTTTTGCTCACTCCCTAATCTTCCATCACCAATAAACCGCATCATTCATGAATCTGGGCTGTGGGAAGGACCACCTGGAAAAATGATGGACCTGATGAAATGCAGCCTCTAAAATAGACTCTAGCCAACCAGCTGGGTAAAATCCACAACCGTCTTGCTATGAGTCCTACCTTTCAGTCTATAAGGATGACAAAAAAATGTAAAAGCCCCCCATTATGAAGTTTTGACCTAAATGTACTCACTTAGTTACTCTACCATGGTGTAAACCACAAATAACTTTCTTATCTGTCCCCCTCAGAGTCTTGCAGCTTTTTTTCTCTTTCCTCCTCAATTTTTGTAATCTCTTCCCTGGTCAAATAATAACACCTCTTTGCATTACAAACCGAAACCAATTCTTGATGCCCTTCTCATTAGATCAGTTTTACCCAATTTTTAAAGAGCTCTGTTGTATCTGTCCATCTTCAACACACGCACGCACTCACACACATTATTTCCCCTCAAGCTAGACTGTAGCTCTGCGTGTGGCTTAATTTAGCAGGTCTAATTTGTTCGCTCCAGACCTGTCGAACAGATAAAGAGAAGGAGAGGAGGCAAAAAAGTAGGAAAGAGGAAGAGGTAGAGGCAGAGAATGAGGAAAAGCAGGAGAACAGGTGTCTAAGATGCAATCAGGATGTCAGCTAATGACTAAAACAAGCCAAACTGCGAGAGACAAAAAGAAACTGAGAGAAAGGCAGTCGTGAGGTATCAGCCTATGTGGAGTGGATCAAAGTGGACCGGATAAAAGAAAAAGCCATATGGGAAACTAAAACAGGGACAGTATAGGCGAGAGGAACAGCAGAATGGCGGCAAAAACAGAGAACCACAAAAAAATAAGATAAGTCCTACTGTTAAACTCCTGCCATTCCTATTCTGAAGGTTTCCCAGAAATGTTCTCCGTTTTTTGAGTGTTTGACTCAGCTTGTCATCTAAAAATTTGGTTGTTTTTGAGTAGTTACTTATCCTTAGAGATTGGCCAGTTACCAGTAATAAGATATACCAATTTTTTAAAAAGGTACTTTTAAAACATCCAGAATATTCTGTTGTACTGTTTTTTACAATTTGACTTCTTTCGAATAAAGATGGCAGATATGATAAAGCTAATAATAAACGTTACTGTTATTTGGATTTTGATACATAGACCCAAGCAAATAAACGTCACTAAAGAAGTAGTTAGTAGTAGTTTTCAAGTGCGTATTATAATACCATACCTTTTTGGCATTCTGCTCTTACACATTTCATAGAGCATAAATAAATTAGTAATTGACTAATTTATCTAATATTTCCTCAAACATTTGAGTAATGCAATATCTGATATCTTTTCAAAATACTTCAGTTTTGAACAGCTTTAACCCATCATTAAAGTTGTCCTCACAAACACCACTAATCAGTCCTAACAGCTTGCAGCCAAATCTTCGTATTGGTGGAATGGTTAAAATTTATTAAAATTATTCTACTGAGATGAGCTACCTAACATTCAGGTGGCTTGGAATATACTGTCAGCCATAGAGAGAATTTTGACCTTGCAGTAAGAAAAAAAATAATAATAAATTAATCATTTAGTTTCACTAAACCATAAAATGCTGCATTGCTTGGACCAGTTTTCTTGTTTTTCTAATAATTTAGCAATATTTATGGGAGACTGCAGTAGAAACATGCATTTCCATGTAATATGTCCCATTTAATGTAGCTGTTACCCTCACAAGCCTTTATTGTTGTAACACAAAAATACATGCATAACATTTTTTGTTAAATCTCTTAGGGGAAATGTCGAATCTGTTAAATTTGGGTAAATGAGTTTGAGATGATGCCCGAAAGTATAACACTAAATCTAAAGGAAAGATTTATTGCTTCATAAGACGTATTCTTTTGGTTATAACCGAAGAATAAGCTTCAGCTCACACATAGATGAAACAGGAGAAATGTGGCCAGTGTAATTTATCCTCTAACTTGAATATCCATCCAGCTGCTCATGCATTGTAAAAGCTGATGGGGAAACACTTTCCCTTTCCTCACTGTCTACCACACACCTGATTCTCTGCTGCTTGAGTGTCCGATTGTACAAAATGGAGTTGAAAGGGGCAGCTCCCTGATGTCCTTTCCACTAGGCTGCTACTGTAAATAAGATTCCATTCCCTCACCACCAGTGAATATGCCAAGGCTGCCTGAAATATTACATTTTTCATTCAGTGAACCTAAGTATTGAAAGCAAAACTGAAAGCAGCGATGTCTGTAACTCCCATTCAAACTAATAAATCAAAAAACTAAAGCTTGTTAAAAGAAAAAAGAAGGCTTCTTTTTTAAAAGTGTTGGGTTTTATGTCTGGTTAAATAATTTTACATTTCAGTTACAAATTGTGCCTTTAGGTTGCTTGTTTTTTTTAGATCAATACAATAATTTTTATTGGAAATGATCTGGTCTTTACCAGTTTCTCCATTTTTTCTAAATCTAACCTCACGTTGAAAACATCCTATAAATTCAAAGTTTCATTGTTTAGGAAATATAAGAAACAGGAAGTTACATTAGAATAGTTTATGATTAACTAAGTACACCCTCAGAGCCCTAGTATGTACAAAATATAAAAAATTGTTCAGTTTAAAGAGGGTGTATCTTATTTACATAAACAATTTTTGCAGGAGAGATTCAGAAATCAAATGCAGAAGATTTGTAGCACGTTGGCTGTGATTGTTGTATGCATTTAGAGTTAAGTGGAACGACATCTTTTGTTTTTTAGCTATTGCAGGTCAGAGTAGAGCCCACTTGTGATTTTTTGGGCAGTGGTATATCGATACTTTAGTCTACATCCAAGGTATATCTCTGCTGAAATGAAAACATGAAAACATAAAGTAACATTATTTAGGATTAGTGTTAATGACTTCATTTTTGGCATATGAAAGTATATTATTTTGTTTTTTGATGATGATAAGGATATGTTTCAGTGATATATGGAAGAAAATCAATAATTTGTTATGGAGGACAATCTGCATCACCAACGGCTGCAGAAGTAGCCTAACTGAACAAGCTGACCAAGTAAGGAGGTCCAGAATGTGCTATGCTTTGAAATAGTCTGGGGAGCAGAGCCGTTAACCACATATGGCTTAGAGGTTAACTATAGGAAACAACTACACCACTACTTTATTCATCTTGATCTACGTCTCGTCTTTAATTACAGAATGGATTATAGATTATAGTTTATAGATTTTGTTTTTGACCTCCAGTGCAACTAGTTTAAATCAGGGCAATTCAATTCCATTCAATTTCAAAACTACTTTATTTATCCCAAAGGGAAATGAAATGTTGTAGCTTTTATTATCCAGGTTTACAGAGCCGTTGTTGATGCTGATGGCTGTGGGGAGGAAGGATCTCCTGTAGAGGTCTGTCTTACAGCAGATCGGAAGAAGCCTCTGACTGAAGATACTGTGTTGTTGAATGACAGTCTCATGAAGAGGATGCTCAGGGTTCTCCATAATGTTGTTGAGATTTTTTAAGTCCCTGGCTCAATCAACAAGATTTTTGTAATGGTAATTCAAATTTTTTATTTGTTTATCAAAAATAATAATAATACAACTATTACCACTGTTAAAAAGAAAATTATTCAGAAATTGTTTAATAGAGAATAGAAATATTAAATATATATATATTTAACCATATAAAATATTTAATGGTAAATAACAGAGGAAATCAAACAAAACAACACTTGGCAGTTGAAAAGATGTAAGATTTCCCAGTATATATATATATAGACATATATATATAGTATATATGTCTGTTTTATCCTAAATCCAATAAGGAAAAAACAATCTAATCTAATTTTAAAATATAATTTTAACATGGATAATTAATCTTTAAATTTGCATTCAACCAGAACTAATTTAATATAGAGAACAATACATTTTTCTTTGTAATTATAACAGTCTGTTTTTTTCTAAACCACAAAAAGTCATTCAAATGTTCACACTCAGCATTTGGTCTTTGAAGGAAATTGGACAAGAAGGCTATAAACGTCCTTTTATTAATTTAGTCAGGTTTCCCTGACATTAGTGGCTCTTACATTGGCTCACATCCACTTCCTTTAGACTCACCCAAACTATATTCTCTAGTTGCCCAACCCTTACTGTCATGCAAACTTTAGTTCTGCTTCACCGTAACTATGCCATAGATATAGAGATGTAAGTCACCACAGCATGAGTAATAGAGGTGCTCACATTCTTACAGAAAACACTCTGATCTCAGTCGCAGCAGCTTTCTACGTTTAGGTTTATGAGTACATTCGAGGCCACATGCAGGAATCTTTTAAAACATACTCTGCACACTGAACACCTTTGATGTCAACTCTATTACATTTATAGACACACACAAACACATGCACCAGAACAAAGTGAGGGCACTGTGTTCATTGAAGTGCCTGTAGACAGATTTACTGTTCCTCATTGATCGGCAAGGGTATTTAGGACTCTTCAAGGAGACAGATCGAATAGCTGCTGAGACTTGATGTGTTTGTGAAAAGGATGGAGCTTCTTACAAGATGTGTGTAGATGCAAATGTGTAAACGAGAAGATGCAGAAAAAAATGTTGGTCAAATGAGTGTGCATAACAATGTACCTTCACTAGAGTCTGATTTGTTTCTCCATCATGCGCACATACAGTACAGACCAAAAGTTTGGACACCCCTTTCCATTCAAAGAGTTTTCTTTATTTTCATGACTATGAATATTGTAGCTTCACACTGAAGGCATCAAAACTATGAATTAACACATGTGGAATTATATACTGAACAAAAAGTGTGAAACAACTGAAAATATGTCTTATATTCTAGGTTCTTCAAAGTAGCCACCTTTTGCTTTGGTTACTGCTATGCACACTCTTGGCATTCTGTTGATGAGCTTCAAGAGGTAGTCACCTGACATTGGTTTTCCAACAGTCTTGAAGGAGTTCCCAGAGATGCTTAGCACTTGTTGGCCCTTTTGCCTTCACTCTGTGGTCCAGCTCACACCAAACCATCTCGATTGGGTTCAGGTCCGGTGACTGTGGAGGCCAGGTCATCTGGCGCAGCACCCCATCACTCTCCTTCTTGGTCAAATAGCCCTTACACAGCCTGGAGGTGTGTTTGGGGTCATTGTCCTGTTGAAAAATAAATGATGGTCCAACTAAACGCAAACCGGATGGAATAGCATGCCGCTGCAAGATGCTGTGGTAGCCATGCTGGTTCAGTATGCCTTCAATTTTGAATAAATCCCCAACAGTGTCACCAGCAAAGCACCCCCACACCATCACACCTCCTCCTCCATGCTTCACGGTGGGAACCAGGCATGTAGAGTCCATCCGTTCACCTCTTCTGCGCCACACAAAGACACGGTGGTTGGAACCAAAGATCTCAAACTTGGACTCATCAGACCAAAGCACAGATTTCCACTGGTCTAATGTCCATTCATTGTGTTCTTTAGCCCAAACAAGTCTCTTCTGCTTGTTGCCTGTCCTCAGCAGTGGTTTCCTAGCAGCTATTTTACCATGAAGGCCTGATTCACACAGTCTCCTCAGTTGTTCTAGAGATGTGTCTGCTGCTAGAACTCTGTGTGGCATTGACCTGTTCTCTAATCTGAGCTGCTGTTAACCTGCGATTTCTGAGGCTGGTGACTCAGATTAATTTATCGTCCGCAGCAGAGGTGACTCTTGGTCTTTCTTTCCTGGGGCGGTCCTCATGTGAGCCAGTTTCTTTGTAGCGCTTGATGGTTTTTGCGACTGCACTTGGGGACACTTTTAATGTTTTACCAATTGTTCGGACTGACTGACCTCCATTTCTTAAAGTAATGATGGCCACTCGTTTTTCTTTACTTAGCTGCTTTTTCTTGTCATAATACAAATTCTAACAATCTATTCAGTAGGACTATCAGCTGTGTACTGTATCCACCTCCTGCACAACACAACTGATGGTCCCAACCCCATTTATAAGGCTTGAAATCCCACTTATTAAACCTGACAGGGCACACCTGTGAAGTGAAAACCATTTCAGGTGACTACCTCTTGAAGCTCATCAACAGAATGCCAAGAGTGTGCGTAGCAGTAATCAAAGCAAAAGGTGGCTACTTTGAAGAACCTAGAATATAAGACATATTTTCAGTTGTTTCACACTTTTTTGTTCAGTATATAATTCCCATGTGTTAATTCCTATTTTTGATGCCTTCAGTGTGTTTTTATATTTAACAGAAGAGAGACTGTCTTACCTGCCTCCCCTGACCTCACATCTCTGCACCTAGGTCATTAAGGTGACAGGCATTACTAGGACTTGTTCATTTTGTTGTATTTTGTTAAAAAATTTAAAAATAACAAAAACTAAGCCTTATTTATTGGCTGTTTGTTTCTTTGTTTTGAAGGAGACAGTTTAATCATGCTTCAGTGAATTTCAAGAGATTTCTCTCCAACCCTGACCTCTACATCCAAAATGGCTGATGCATCTTGCAGCTGATGCATCTTGCAGCTGTGGTGGTGAACTGTCTCTTCTTTTGATTTGCACCTTTTCAAGTCAGTCACTCATCATTGTACTGACTCTTACTGAATATGTTGCTCCTCTGCTTGATTGTACAAAATCCAGACAAAAACAGTATTTCTAATAGTAATTAGCTTCTGCATTCAGCTCAATGAGCAAAGCCCACTGTTTTTCCAACTTCCAACTGGGATGCAGTTAGAGTGGGTGTGATGTCAATCCCAGGTCTGATTTTTGACTTCTGAGGTAAATGAAACATACCTTAAGCTGCTACCACCTTTTGCTCCTGGTTCTCAGTCCTCCACTTCAATTTCTTCTGAAGGTTCTCACAATATTCTGCACCTCAATTTTCTACGTCGTTTTTGATTAAAGAGAAGACGAGTGTCTCTCAATGACTTATCTTTTCTGACTTTTTTCTCTATATTGAATTTGCAAATGTTCAACACTAAATTTACTAAAGTACCACAAGTCTTGCTTGATCCACAGTTTGAGAACCAGGGTTATATTGTATTGAAACCTGAAAACTTTAAAATAATAAAAACACTAAATATGTCAGTCCTCTACAAATGATCCTCATTCTTTTTTAGTGACTTTGCATTTAATATTTCTCCATTTGTGTACTATTTTTCTAGGGTGATGCCAACACCAACTGGGAGGCTGTCACTGAACTCATGTCGGTAAGTTGCTACAGTAACAAATGCTACAGTAACAAACAGTCCCACAGCAAAACAGAAAAGGCTTGTTTTTGTTATGATCATTTCTGAAAGGACTAAATGCATTGCTCTGTGTTTGTATGTTTAGAAGAAAATCAGTCATAAATTTATCTCATATACTCTTTTTTTATTTTAGACTTATGTTGAAATAAAATAAAAAGGCTTATTTAATGCATTTGCATTCTACACAGCAAATTTATACAGCTCACCTGCCTTCCAACCCTCTGATTTCTCGTTGAGCCATTACCAAAAAAAACAAACCTTAGAATTTAGGACATATTTTGTGGCCAACACACACCCACACTTTATACATGCTCCATGTACGATATTTATTATGTATAGGTTACTTATCCTAATTTATCCAACAAGGGCTGTTGGATATTTTTATGCGTACATTGAAACTTGATTCGCTTGCTTTTATTTGTGTGTCCATGATCCTTTTTAATTGTGGCGATGGGATTGCAAGTGTGTGCTCTGTAGTCCTCTTCCAAACATGCCAAGTAAATAACTTAAGTAATACAGTCATGTTAAAATTAAACTCTACTTCAATTTTAAGGTTTTGCATCAAAACAAAAACACTTAACCTTCTAGTCTTTATTAAGTTTTATAAGTATATGAATGCAGATCAAAAACAACTAATGGCCTGTTATAGTGTCATGTATTTATTAAAACATTAAATTGGTGCAGGGACATTGCATAAAAGGCCACACCTTGTAAATCGCTTGCAGAACCCTATTCAGCAGCTATGACTTGAAGTAATTATCTTTTTCATGACCTTTTCACTGCCTCACCTGATTGAAGAGGATTTTTTTTTTTTACTTTGAGAAAGTTTCTACTTCTCTTAGATCACTAGTGATGGATTTCCTGCTACTTTCGGTTAACTTTCGGGCATGGATTTCCTTAGATAAATAAGAATATGGTAACAAGGTTCACATACTGTTTGTATTTTCCGGCTTTCAGGACTCAGGGTCTTTACTATCTCGTACTCGTACTCGTACTCGTACTCATCGTCTTCCGCTTTATCCTGGACCGGGTCGCGGGGGCAGCAGACTCAGCAGAGACACCCAGACGTCCCTCTCCCCAGACACCTCCTCCAGCTCCTCAGTGGGAAGCCCAAGGCGTTCCCAGGCCAGCCGAGAGACATAGTCCCTCCAGCGTGTCCTGGGCCGTCCCCTGGGCCTCCTCCCGGTGGGACGTGCCTGGAACACCTCCCGAGGAAGGCGTCCAAGAGGCATCCGGTATAGATGCCCGAGCCACCTCAACTGGCTCCTCTCGATGTGGAGGAGCAGCGGTTCTACTCCGAGCCCCTCCCGAATGGCCGAGCTCCTCACCCTATCTCTAAGGGAGTGCCCGGCCACCCTACGGAGGAAGCTCATTTCAGCCGCTTGTATCCGGGATCTCGTTCTTTCGGTCATGACCCAAAGTTCATGGCCATAGGTGAGGGTAGGAACGTAGACCGACCGGTAAATCGAGAGCTTCGTTTTTCGGCTCAGCTCTCTCTTCACCACAACGGACCGGCACAGTGCCCTCATTACTCTTTACTATCTCCTGATCTATAATACCTAAACATTTAATATAGCTACTGTATATCATCTCTTAACATTGTGTGTTTAGCTGCTGCCAACTACTAAGCAGATATGTGATCCATTATAGTTATTGATCATTTTTAATTGATTATACTAAGGCAGACATTTGTCAGGTGTTAGACTCCCATCTTTACAGTAGTATATTTTGACATAGTGCCTTTTAAAATTCCCTTTAAAGAATTATATCGAGTTGGGCTAATCTATTTCACATTTTATAGAAAGATGGAGGAAGGCATAAGGTGGTATGATTGATTCCTGCCCACAAGGCTACCTCATTTAATCTCTTACAGTAAATATTAACAAATGTTAAGTCCCAGTGGAGTACTTCTGTTTTACATTTAGCTTTAATCAGTCTAACTCTCCCCCATAACCTTTATAAATCATCTTGTTACTTACCTTGGTACTTTGAAACATGACTGCTAATATCTCAGGTTGAATAGTCCCACATTTCATGAGAGTTTTACTGCCTTCTGTGGGTGTTTCTGTGTCAAATTTTTGTCAAAAGAAAGACATTTTACTTGTTTTAGATTTTTTTTTTAAATATACCTCCAGCTATTTTTAACATCTAAAAGGATGTATTACTCTGCAGTGCTTTTTAAATATATTGTTGCTAAAATAAGAAGTTGTTTCGAATTCACAAGACATAGTGTTACTGAATCTGTGCAGTTTAATTCATTTAACCTCTTACCACCGGCTAGGCCACGCCCCTTCATATTTAATTTAAATCAGATCAATTCATTCCAGTACAGTTGAATCATACAATTAGACTCAAATTCAGTTACACACAGTCCATTTTAATCTAACTGCTTTTACAATACTGTAAATTGGTGTTAATCTTTTATTAAGGATGGATTGATCATTTCTTAAATGGGGGCAGAGGTAACAAAAGAAAACCTGGCTCTAGGTCAGTTCATACCCTGGCCAATTTGCACGCCTAATTCGTTCCTACACCTTGCCATTTTATCCTTGCCATGCCCATTCTGTTTTGTATTCTGTAACAAACTATTTCATGCCCATGAACTTAAACCATTACCCATTTTTTGTTGTTAATCTTTTACATCGATTTAAGGATAAATTGTCATAGAAATGTTCAAATCTGACGTGTAATTTATTTCCTTATTGTTGTAAGCTGATCTACAAACCAGGTGCAATTTGAATTGCGCATGTAAAATGAGCAGAATAGCAGGAACAAACTTTAAAGCATGTTTGCCTTCATGTATATGCAAAACATATGGTAATGATCAAAAACGCAAATTTATGGGAGGATATGCAAATGTCATTCCTTTCCACTCGCAATGCGATTCATCAAACCTGAAGCAGATTGCGGGTGTAGTTTCTTTGTCTATATTTAGCACGTTTCAAGGGCAGGTACAAACCGGAACGCAAAAATGTCTGCAGTCATTGTGGTGAGAAGGGGGCATTGATATAAAGACAGACGACGGAGAGAGGGAACCATCTGCGCACATGTCAACATATTTTTAAATGTCAGAAATAAAAATAGTAGAAATTTTATCTATCCAGCTATGCCAATTTAAGCTGCAACATTATAAATCTAGTACATGCCTTTATGGGACAACACCGTTATGGTCTGGATGCACAAGAGGAGCACTTCTACACATCTCTAACAAGTGGCGAAGATTATAGTTGTCTGCTGCATATTTGCAGCGGGACTGCAGACAATCTTTATGCAATTAAACCAGAAACACCATGACTAAACCTAAATATTGTAGCATACTTATAAACAAACAAATCTGAACATCAGCAGCCACCAGAGACCAGAAACAGGGACATTGAAGAAAAACTAATAAAAAAAGTGTCCTGGGGGTTCCTGAAAGTGCGCACTCCTGTGTTGTACGAAGGAGATTTTTCTCCCTCAATGTTTCATCACAGGCTACGTACAAAGCATATTCATGTCGAATTAAAAGAAAATGAATGTGTTATTATGGGCCTATCTTGGTTTGCATTTGGTCAAGCGAGCCATATCCCTTGATTCCAACAATGTGCTTGTAACAGAATGAAAGCTGACAGCTTTCATGGGCCGGAGGGTCAGCGGGGTGCCAACGGAGTAGTCCAAACAACTTTTGCACCTGTTATCCATTGCACATGCAATCTTTGTAGATCACCCGCAAACACCCCCCCCCCACAATGCAATTTATTTTATTTATTTTTTGCTTTTTTTTGCAGGACATGGGTGAAAATGAGATGCCAGCCACAGAGGTTCCTCAGACACTGGAGGACTTGGACAGAACCATTGCTGCCTTTGACACTATAGAACAGCTTCTTAAATCTTTGAGTCCAGATACTTGGAGACAAGACCTAGACAGCATCTACACTCAAACATACATATATTATAGATCCAAGTCCTATCATCTGGCCAGCAGACAGAATAAAGGTAGGAGTAACAAATCTTTTTTTCTACAAAATATGTGAGAAATTAACCTTTAAGAGGAAGAAATTCAGGAATGCAGAGGGATTAATATGTACATCATATAAAACAATCATTTCTGAGGTGCTCTAAGCAAGATAGTAGATAATGCTTGTGCTTCAATTTTGTTATATTTGTGTTTTTGTAATCTGGAAGAATCTCCTGCAAAAAAGAGAGAGAGACAAACATGTATTTGTATGCAATGTGGACACATGTGCAACACGACAGCCAATAGTACAGCCAAAAAATCAAACCCATTAGCCTGATGCTGTGTCGACAGTTAAAAGACAGTTAAAATGCATGGTCATGAGATCTCTGCTTGCTTCTCCAAGAATGAATTTCGCTTTATTATATAGTTAATGAGCTGATGTTTTTTGTGGCCAATTTTGGATAGCCCTTTGTCTTGGGAAAGGAGGTAGTGTCAAAGTAACATCCATATGCATGCTATGATCTATGGTGTACCAGCAGGGTAATGACTTGATCAGAAAGTGAGTAAGAGTGTGTAGGAGTGTGTCAGTTGGAAACAATCCAAGCATTCTGCATCCCATCGTCAGTGCAGACAGAGTGTCTGCAAAGTGTAGTATGAGATTAAGTATTGTAATTATTGGACTGTTGCTGTGACATTTGAGTAAGACTTGGATTGATTCTGTAGCACTCTTACATGTGGCAATTCAGAGATCCAACGTTCATGCTGGTTTATCTGGTGATTTTTACTTTATTTTAAAAAACAAAGTGTTTTTTTATTTTATATTATTAATTTTATTTAGTTCATTTTGTGGAACATGTTGTGGTCTTGATAATTCAGCTACAGCTAACATGAACAGATTGTTATGAGCCATTAGTCATTCCTTATCTGTGAAACCTCTAACAGAAGAATATGCACCTCTCTGTCAGAGCTGTAGTCTGTGGTTTACTCATTGTGAAGCCTTGCTTGATGAGAGCATTAAATAAAAACAGATGAACTTGGAAGCTGCTTTTAACTCCTTTTACTGGAATGCACTCAGGAAACATTACTAAGAAACCATATGTTCTGTGTGATGTAACCATGACAACCATGTCAACTCAAAGCAGACAAGTTTATTTGACTACTCAAATTATCTACAGATAGATAGATAGATAGATAGATAGATAGATAGATAGATAGATAGATAGATAGATAGATAGATAGATAGATAGATAGATAGATAGATAGATAGATAGATAGATAGATAGATAGATAGATAGATAGATAGATAGATAGATAGATAGATAGATAGATAGATAGATAGATAGATAGATAGATAGATAGATAGATAGATAGATAGATACTTTAGACTCTATCTCCTACAGCTGTGCCTTTTTATATCTCTCTGCACTCTGTTTTTGTATGTCTAACTGAGTGATGTTCTGTTCCTTGGTAAATATTTGCACCTGACAGTAAATCTATTTCTATTTAATGGTGGTTTTGTGCTCTGATGGCATGGGAAACTTTCTATTCAAGGAGGTTGTGCATTTTACAGTGATGTTTTAAGCTGGGTTGGCACTATGGGTCCTTAAGACATCAATGTTGAGCCCTCTAATTGAAAGTTCAACATGTGCAGCAGCACAAAAATCTGCCGCAGTCAGCAGCTTAACTTTGTTTTCATTAAGCCACACACATAAGTGCAAACCCATCTTTGTTTTCACAGAGAAAGCTTGCATGATGATAATATAAACTGGTATGCATAATGGGCACACTATTACCTGCATATGTGAATAAGTTCAAATCAAACTACAATAATACACATACAAGTACACAGTACTTTTTGTACTTGGGTTCCACTTTGCAGCACAAAATAGCTACTAATTCTTACACACCAATGTAGGGGTCCAGCAGTTTTTTTATGTTGCTGCCTTTGAGAGTGACAGTCTTTCTAGCAACTTTTCATTGTTTTGTTTTTTCAGTTCTTTTTTCCGCCCACACACTCTGACAGGGTTCCACACCACTGCTCTTCTGAGATTACGCTACTTTAAACAGGCTCAGCTCTGCAAGCAAGGAAACACACATACACAGGAAACACTCACATATAGACATGCATGTACAACCTATGCTGCTTCTGTCACTCCTCAAAATATATGTGTAAACATATGCACTCTGGAATAAAAACTAATAGAGTTCAAGAGTAACAATCACCTACTTTCCACCTGACGTAGTGTAAGTGGAGAAGTCTAAGTTGACATTAAAATATTAGAGATCTACAGGGGTTGGACAATGAAACTGAAACACCTGTCATTTTAGTGTGTGAGGTTTCATGGCTAAATTGGACCAGCCTGGTAGCCAGTCTTCATTGTTTGCACATTGCACCAGTAAGAGCAGAGTGTGTCACTGCCAAGAACTACCGAACCATTCTTGAGGACCATGTGCATCCAATGGTTCAAACATTGTATCCTGAAGGCGGTGCCGTGTATCAGGATGACAATGCACCAATACACACAGCAAGACTGGTGAAAGATTGGTTTGATGAACATGAAAGTGAAATTGAACATCTCCCATGGCCTGCACAGTCACCAGATCTAAATATTATTGAGCCACTTTGGGGTGTTTTGGAGGAGCGAGTCAGGAAACGTTTTCCTCCACCAGTATCACGTAGTGACCTGGCCACTATCCTGCAAGAAGAATGGCTTAAAATCCCTCTGACCACTGTGCAGGACTTGTACATGTCATTCCCAAGACGAATTGACGCTGTATTGGCCGCAAAAGGAGGCCCTACACCATCCTAATAAATTATTGTGGTCTAAAACCAGGTGTTTAAGTTTCATTGTCCAACCCCTGTATTTTACAGTCAAATGCACTGTGTCAACACCTATTGAATGATTGCCACCTCAAAAACCTTCCTAATGCTTTAAAACAAATACAATAAAATAATGATATATAAACTATTACTTTTATTTTTTACAGGAGTAGACACAAACTAAACAGACCTTTCTTTTTTGGTAATACGCGTGGCCTGATGAATGTAAGCTGTGGTCTGAGGTCCAGATGGATTTTAATCCTACATACTCCCCTCCAAACAATTTAAGATTAGGTAACAATGTTAACACAATTTGATAATAATTTACATTTTTATCTTGAAAATATGAATAAGATGCCATGTGAAGTGTAAAAAGTTTCACAACTCCTTTGTTTCTTTTCCATCACAATGTTCCCACCACTCTCTCTGAATTTTAACATCTCAGCCACTAAACTATACCTCAGGTGTTGGTATTAAGTGCAGCAAAACACTTTTCAACTTGCCAGATATATTACTGGCATAAAGAGTGTGAATGCATGGCACTTAAAATATAATATAATACAAATTATTGCATGGAAGTAGTTCTTATGATAGCAATGTTGCACATATTCATTTTGAATGAGGATTGTGATTTGATATCTTGTGCAGCTCTAATTAGAAATATATACAATGCTGGAACAATCAGATGTTTAGAACTATGATTCATCAAGTCGTCTTTTACCTATACACCCAACATGTTTGAATACTGGACACTGGCTGCAGTAGTTTGGATACAAAAACTGCCTTAATCTTGCTTGATATAAGATCTGGATTCAATAGTTTAAATCTATAGTTTAACTTTTCCATTTTTTTTGTAGTATATATTGCTTGATAATGTGACAAATATTTTCAGCGGAAGAAAATTCTCGATTGTATCTTGTTCATTTGAGCATCCAACCCACTTAACGTAAATATAATAATGAAAAAACTCAAGGTGATGCCTGACAATTATGTTTTCTAGACGACTTTATACCATACATGATAATGCACTAGTTTAAATGTACATACTGCCCACTTTATCAAGCACACCTGTTCAATCGCTTGTTAACATAAATAGCGAATGAGCCAATCACATGGCAGCAACTCAGTGGACAAATGGGGAAAGAAGGGCATTCAAGGGATTATGATGGTTGACTTGTGGTTGTTTCTTTGCCAGACTGTCTGGTGTGAGTATTTCAGAAATCTCTAATCTGCAGGGAAATTTGTGCACATCTCTTGGGTTTATGGAGAATGGTTTGAGAAATAGAAAATATCCAGGAAATGGGAGTTGGCTGGATGAAATTTCCTTGTTCATGTCAGAGGTCATTGAATAATGGACAGAATTCCTCAAGAGAATAGAAAGGTAACTTTTGCTCAGATATCCTTTCCTATAATAATTGTGAGGACAGCTGTTGGATGAACATGTCGAACCTTGAAGCAGATGGGCTACAGTTCACACAGGCTACCCAAGATTGTCCTGATTGTTGTCTGGCCTGATTTCAGCTCCGACATTAAGAGTATAGGGTCAGAATTAGTAATAAACAACATTAAAGCAGGAATCTATTTGGCCCTGTGTCACTGGTTCACCATGGTGGTGGTGTAATCGTGTGAGGAATATTTTCTTGGCACACTTTGATCCCAAAACTGAAAACTTTGTTTAATTGCCACAGCATGGACCATGTCCATTTCTTTATGACCATTGCGTACCCATCTTCTGCTGGCTACTTCCAGCAGGATGAGGCACCATGTCACAAAATTCAAATCAGCTCAAACTGGTTTCTAAAATGCAAAAATGAGTTATCTTTACTCCAGTGGATTCCACAGTGAATACATCTCAATCCAACAGAGCAACATTGGGCTAAAGTTGAACAGGGAGACTTGCATGGATGTGCGGCTAACAACTTTGCAACCTTGAGTTAGGCTATCTTGTCAAAATGTATCAAAATCTTAGAATAATTTTTCAGACACTTTCTTGAATCTATAATACAAGGAATGAAGTCTGTTCTGAAGGCAAATGGGGGCCCAACTCAACACTAACAAGGTGTACCTAATAAAGTGGCCGTTGTGTGTATGCTAATGACAAGCTACAGGCCTCTCTTCACTTAAAACCCGGAGAAAGGTTGTGCGTGACTTTTAAGATAACTTATTTTACCATTAATGACATGCAGTCTTTTGAAGACTGGCTAACTTATTTTATGTGACTTTGAAACAAGCTTTGCTTTACTAGTTTTCCAATGTAACCTGATAAGCTAACTAGGCAAAAAATTACAAGTGTAACACTCATTTAAACAGTTCTATTTAGGCTCAGGTCACTACTGAATTTCTTATCCAGTCACACTATTGTGCATATGCCTTGTGTTTCAATGGATCAGCAGCTTTAAATAAACATGTTTTCAGTTACACTTGAAGATTGTGTATAGCATTATACTATTATCCCCAAATAGTCAACCACGTAACAATTACATGTTGTATGGAAACAAAATAGAGAGTAACTCTACACCAAAAGGTAGCTTACTCTGACTTGTCACAGTAACAATCTACCTTTTATACCCTTCTTCCAATACACAGCAATACACATGCTGTATTAAACGGTCGCGCATCATAAGCAACACACTCACTTCATAATTGTGAGAGGACTTGATGTTTTACATAATTGGCCTTTTTTGGAGACGTTCACACACATGCAGAATATGTTTTATGTACACCAACACACATGGCAAGAGAACAAACTGCAGTTTTACTAGCATTAGGTTTTTTTTTATTGTCTCCAGATTTCTTTTTTTCTGATTCTCTGAACAAGCAAGTGGTCAAGCCTATTTGTTATTATTACTCAGACTAAATGCTGATTAAAGGCAGTTTGTACTGCATGAATGACCTAGCTTGGTAACACCAGAACAAAGCTATGTTCCAGTTGAACTGGATTCATGCCAGTGACAATAAGAAACACTGCTATAGTTGCCTGGAAATATCGATCATGAAAGGTGTGATTGTCTTGTAATGAGTTGAAGAAAATGATTGGACTGAATGAACACCAGATCGTAATATTTTTTAAGCAAAATTACATTAGATAAGAATCTCATTTTGAAATACTGGAATATTCCTTTTTTTACATAAATAACCACCTACCGACCCCTCAGTGGTGCCTCTAAGAGAGAGTTCTTTAGGAGGAACAATGAACAATCTAACTTCACCTTACGCTGACTACAGATAAGACCAACATTTACAAATTCACCTTCGACTTCCTTTCAGTCAGCTTATAGTGTGAAAGAATTTGACTAGGTCAATAGAGGCATTAGATTGGCACTATAGAGGCTGCAGAATGAAGAACAAAGCCATGATACTCACAAGAAAATCAATTAATGTGAGAATGGTGCAGAGAGATGGGCATCTGCTCTTTGCATTTGGCTAGCCACTCATGGTTTGATCCCTGAACGACTTCAGTCTTGATTGCTCCTCCCTGTGGTGCCGAAGGTTCCATTTAAAATGGCTCGGTCAATCATTAAGTGGTTAGAATTAAATGGTGTGAGTGCTTGATCCACCTCTGTTGACTGCTGATGGGTTTAGTCCCTTTAGTTTACTGTTGTGCCTTGTTCTCTCTGCTGAATCCTAAATGGTTGTATTCTACCACAGAGGTAAATGTATCAACAGTTTCTTATTTCTTCTTCTCACTTTTCCCATTACTCTTCTCAGTCTTCCTGGTACCTGTCAGCTCCTAATGTTTCTTCTCAGTTGGTGCCTTTGTTGCATGATAATCCAATGAACTTTGGGAGATCATACCAGGAGTAATAATCTCTCAGCAGTTTTTCCAAATAGGATGAAATCCTTGAAGCAGATGATGTCTTTTTTTACATGAATATTGAGATATGTTCTATATTACACACACAGAAATAAAGAAAAAGTATGACTTTTGCACTGTGTATTAATTTCAAACAAGACTTTGATGAATACTCTTTCAGTAAGGGTTTCCTTTAGAGCCAAAATCCAAACGGAAAACATGTAATACATTACCTTCTTTAAAACAGAAAGGTTTTTCTCTGACAAGGCAGCTGCAGACAGCAATGCTTGGTGAATTACAAAGACCCAAACACTGCAATACCTCTTTACAGTTTCTTATAGTTACCTGCTTTTAAGTGCAACAGTGGTGCAATCTTTATCAGTTTTTTTCTACTTTTTATTTTAATTCCTGTCTTTTTGCTTAAAATTATGCTCCTGATATGGATTTGAACTCATTTCTGCTGATCGATGGTTTAGAGGTAATTAAAAACATTATCTCATTTGATAAGCAGAGATTTATTTTTTCAGCACTAGAGGCCATTATTTTTCATCTTTCAACAGAGCGAGGGGGACGACATTCGGCAAAGGTTGCCAGGTCTGGGATTTGAACCCAAGACCGCCGCATCGAGGACAATAGCCTCTATGTATGGTTGCGCACTTTACCCCTACACCTCCAGCGTCACGCTGACACAGAAATTTACTATAGGAAAATTGTTCATGTTTTTCTGAAGATTTGTTTTGTGTCACTGGCGTCATTTTTCTTTTAAAACTAGGCAGACAGGAATTAGGGTGACGAGTGAGGAAGACATGCAGAACAGGTTGCCGTGATAGCTGCTTTAACAGCACCGCACCCCGAAAAATATTTTTTTGCATACTAAATCCACCACTTATCTGATCACAGCAGAGGATCAAGTCTTCTGCAAGTGGATTGATGATTGTTGTGATGTATGTTTTTTATTCTACTCTGTTGTGAAGTTAACAAATGACTTAAGCTTTTTACTTGACTACTCATAAGACGAATTAACATCAGGAGTGCTGCAATATGTGCCGTCACTTACATGCGTCTGTTGGCGCCTTTAACAGTCACTGATCGCTCCTTGATGAAGTGTACCTAGAGATAACCAATTGTTGGATTTCAGTTGTGGAAAGTGTTATCAGAAGGGTCAACGCTTTTAAGTAGGTACAAAAGGGATTGCTGAACACCTAACCTTGGAGCATTGGCCATCAACCAGATACTGGCTGGTGTGTGCTGTTTATATAAAATAATAGTGCTGTTTATATGAATCCTTCAGCATTTAGCAGCTAGTAATTTATTTATCTTTACTAAACTATTTTCTAATCAGAGATGATGGCAGACTGCCTAGATAGGTTCTTTAGGTTTGTCACCTACTATACCATAATTAGGACTGAACTGGACTTTATTAAACTGGATCTAAATCTGATTATATAATTGGGACCATATTGGAATGAACTACACTGGATTGAGTTTAATTTGGACCAAGCTATATTCTGTATAACTGAATATGAATTGGGTCTGTATGTCTTGTAAAGGTCCTTAGGGTGACTTTTATGTGTAATTGTCACTATATAAATAAACTTAAGGAAACCCCCCAAGGTCTTTAGTATATTTGATGCACTGCAGAGGGGAAAAGTGGGAGATGTGCTGACTACTTATTTTATGTTACATTGTACATGTTAAATGCAAATCCCGACATCTGAGTGGTTAACATGTTTAGCTGCTTTTGAAGTTTGGTCTTTATGCTGAAGTTTATTTTGACAAAACCACCTACATCACGGTGAAGAGTGACTTGTGATATAATTGTTGCCTTTGCTATAAAGTGTGCTGATTATTACCCTACTCACTACAATCACAGAACAGTTCTGTGCTGATTGTTACTTTTATTCGTCTTTCTTCTCATCTTTCTTTTTTGTTTTCTGACCCATCCAATTTTTTAAAGCCTAGTAACACTAGATTATCTTCAGAGTTTTAAAAGCGTTAACATTCTTTTTTACAGATAATACGTAGTTTGTTAAAGAAAAAAATATAAACTGATGCATTTAAGTCAGTTTGCAAGTGTTAACAGTAATTCAGTGAGAGACACTTGTGCTGTTTCTAATGTGATGCTTTGGGGTTCTTCCTTCTATATTCTATCTTTACAATTCTTATAACATATAATTTCCATCATTGTATCTGATCCCTTTCACCTCGCTGAAATTAGTCATGAGCAATGGCAGAGGGTCTTATGTGGACAAATGAGGCAATTTTGCTGCAGACTGATGACAAGAAGAAAGACCAGAATCATTAGATTGATCTGTGATGAATTAGGGCCTCTCTGCTCTGCTTACTTTTCTGTCCTATAGTGTCTTGTCTTTAATTCATCCATCTAACCATCTCAGCCATCTGTGCTTTTTGCAGTTGACAAAACAAAAAGAAGGACTGTATATCTCCCACCCATTTCATCTAATCGATTCCTTAGTGTACATTTTGCCTTCACAAAGTTGCAAGAGCAAGCATTTGCTTGTAGTTGTTGTATTATGTATAATGTATTAGAAACTACTATTGATTGGTTCTTTGTGATCATGTGTTTTTATATCAGCTGCAATTAAACATTTTAAAAGTGAAAAATAGATAAGGAGATGTGCAACAAACATAAATGGTGTAGATAAATGTTTCTTCTCTTTCCAGACTCAATATATTTTATTTATTTTATTTTTGAGCAAGTACGTAGTAACAGTGGGGAGGAATGGAACTCTGAAGACTCTGAAGCAAGAACTGGCAGAGAGAACCTGAATCTATGGGGAAATGGATAAATTAAAGAAAAATATGACAGCACCAGGCTCTGCTTCTCAAAGAATATCATAAAACACAGCTCTAAAGAACATAAGTAAGTTTGTTTTGGGAGCAAAGTGAATAACATGGCACTGTGACCTATTGAAGCTATGACAGACATTAATCATTGAGAGGTTTGTGTAGTATTTAGAAGATGGGGTTTTACATTTTTTTAAGACAAAGAGATGCTGAAATCTTTCTTTCATGACACTTTAATTCCGATTTTTTCTTGGACTTTGAGCTGGGAGGTAATTAGTGTTACTGGGACATCTTGAGAAAAAATGTGATAGTTATTCTGGGTAAAAGTAACTGCAGGAGGTTTGTGGGTTGAGGTTGCCAGCAAAATATTATCCAGAAAAAAATATAGTTACTATGCTTCTGATTTTTTCTTTGTAACCTTTGTTTTGTTTGCATTTAACATTTGAAAAATTATATACATCACCCAAGCAGTGTTAGTACAACATTATTGTAATTTCCCTTACTGAATTTATTTGTCCGAAATGCTTAGAATATATATGGATACTTTGCATAGTAATGGAAACCTATGTAATGCTATTTACTCGCATTCATACATACAGATTCCAAGAGGTAATTACTTCCTTTAATTTTCCGGTGAAAAAAATACAGTAAAATTTCCAGTTATTATTCAAATGGGTTTTAAAAAAGGTTCGTCAAGGAAATCCAGCAGTTTGCATCGAGTCAGATTTGTATATTCATCCTCCTGGATGAGCTGTAGGACAGTGGCAGTCACTGGTGTTGACTTTGCAGCAATCCCATATAGCATGTGGGTAGCGACATGGAGAGGAAAAAAATCCCTTTTAACAGGAAGAAACCTCTAGAAAAAAAGGTCAGTGTGGGGGGCGGTTTATTACCACGACCCAACTGGGGTTTGAGAGAAAAGAGCATACACACAAAAACACAGAACCACTGATCCAGGAGTACTTTCTATGTTAAAGAAAAGTAAAATGTTAGAAGCACTAGTGGCTCCTTTGGTGGATTCATCTAGGAGAGAAATACAGCTAAGCAGATAAGTTCTTAGCCAGTTTGCAGGTGAAAGTGAGCACAGTTAGTTGCAGTAAAAGCTCAGCTAATAGCTACGTCAAGGAAAGAGACAGGCTTCAAACTGAGGACAGACCCAGTATATATCTATAAAAGGAGAACATTGAGTGTTGGCAGCAGTAGCTTAGCTGACTGACCCCCATCAGGAAGGTATCACGCCTGGCCAGGTGTAGCTTCTATGAAGAGAAAAACCAGAGGGAGAACATAGAAGCAAATAATGCAAAATTGGAGAGCAGTTGGAGAATGTAGTAGAGTAAGAGATCATCATGTCCTCCAGCGTCTTAAGCCTATAGCAGTATAACTACAGAGATAACTCAGGATAACCTATTACCAATTAGGAGCATTTGTTAGAAAATAAATTTTGGTCAAGCACAACGCCCTTCATGAAAGACTTGTGTTAACATACAGCAAATAATTGGAAACCTCCTTTTTCTTTGTTGTCTCTTTTTAAATATTCCATCGATCTGAATGTCCCATGATGAAGTCGCAATGCCAACCCGGTATTGTGAACCTGCGAAGGGGCGAAGACCACCAATGCTGTCTTCTTCCCCCGATGTCTGCTGGTGAAACGTTGCGGTGGCAACTGTGGCTGTGGAACCAATAACTGGAACACCGGCTGCACCTGTCAGCCCTCAAAAACCACAACAAAACTACACGAGGTAAGTTTTGTAACATAAAGATATTCTCTGATACACAATTCAAACCTCAAAGCTAAACCATGATGTATGATACATGATAGTGTTTTATCATATTGTTTTATTAAATTTGTTTTGTCATACATACAGTTTTGATCAGAAGTTAACATTTGCTTGTCATGGACATACATTTTAAATAAATGTTGAGCTTTCAATGATTTTTTCAAACTGTTCTTTTCAAGTAAACAAATGCAACTGATTTTATAAGAAGAATTGGATGCACAAGTTAAATATTATAGTGGATTATCCCCCATCTTAGGGTTTTTATATGGGGGTATACCCCGGTTTTAAATAAAATGGGCTCGTACAGGTTTTAAATTCGACAAGATGCTTTTTACACCCACCAACAAACTTCTGCTGTAATTCTTCCTGAATATTTCATCCCTCTTTGTATCAAAAAATGGTGAAGCTGGTGAAATTGTTTTTTAGGATACATCTAGCTTTTAAATGTAGTCCACAAATTTGGGAAGGCTAATCATGAAGTTGATGTGCAGTAAAGTTGTTGATAGCTACAGAAAGGCTGTGGTTGGGGGTGGGAGCTTTCCCAGGGGCATTTTGACCACAAATTTTTGTGGGTGTGCCAAAGTTATTTTTCAGCCCCGTAGTAAAAATTGAGTGTAAAAGATCAGAGAGAACCCCAATTAATCCACAATTTTTGCTTTAAAGTTTTTTTATTTTTAGTTTTTTATTGATTTCATTTAACCCCAAAACAACCCTAAAAAAAATGGGGCATTCACCCGATGTCTGATGGCTTTGGGCTTGCTCCCCTGAAAAGAGTGCAGAATAAATGTATTTTGAATTTGATGCCAGCAGTGTGTCTGAAAAAAAGTTGGGACAAGGTCAAAGAGAATCCCATACATGATGATCTGTTCTGAGGTAAAGGATTCACTTCTCCTTCAAAGACTGACTGAATATATTTCAATAAGTTAAATCTTTTATTTTCAGATTAAATATGGCAGAATTTAAGGAAGTAATTATCTGCACAACATATTATTTAAAGAGTTAGAGAATTCAGATAATTTTCTTAATGCATAGAACAGGACTGAAAAGCACTGCTGAATAGATCTGCTCTTTGGCCCCTCAGGCAGTACTGCATTAAAGACAAACATGGCTCTGTAGTGGAAATGCCCGCAGGGGCCCAGGAACGCTTCTGAAAATAGTTGTTAGCGAGCACAGTTCATATGGAGCAATTTCCCGCTGTCCGGGTGGAGCGGGGTTCACACGGACGGTTTGGCAGCAAAAAGTAAATTTCTTTTTTATCCCAAACCAGAAAAAGGACTGTTTGCTAATGAGCACAGGGACTAACAGGCCTGTTATCACAGCACAGTTAAAAGTGAACATCTGTTGTGATATATATGAGGTTGCAGCAGTCCATGTGGCTTGACTAACTTTGACATCTCCATTAACAATGAATGAATGAGTCTTCCAGCAACATATATTGCAATCAACAGGGTTCTTGTTTCAGCAAGGACTCTACTGATTTAAGACTATTTAAAATTTTAAATTTTTTACAAAATTTTCCCAAAAATTTTAGTAAAGTGGGTTTTTTGTAACCCTAAATTTTTTAAACAAGTATAAAAAAGATTTTGGAAAATTTTTATTTTTTCAAACTATAACTATTTATCTCAGTCTGTACTTCAAATGGTTTAGGTATTATAACATACAATAGTCATTAGTTTTAACTTTCAAAATGTCAGTGCTGGGCTGCACTGTGTTGCAGTTGGTAGCTTGGCAGCACTGCTGCCTTGCAGCAAGAAGGTCTTGGGTTCGACTGCTGGCCGGGGTCTTTCTGCATGGAGTTTGCATGTTCTCCCCATGCATGTGTGGGTTCTCTGCAGGTACTCTGGCTTTTCCCCACAGTCCCAAAAACTGACTGTTGGGTTTTTTTTTGGCTCTTCAAATTTCCCCTTAGGGATGAATGGGTGTGGGGGTGATTTGCTTGATTTTCTTTCTTTTCTGTCCTATGTGCAC
>JAHHUM010002615.1:873517-900418 GCA_036173005.1 Crenichthys baileyi | reverse complement strand
TTATAAAAATTTTTTCTGAGGACAGGGGGAGTGTTTTTAGGGGTTGTTCCCCCTTTTGAGCTCAGCTAAAGGGTCGCTGGTCGGTTGAGCAACGGGGCGGTCCATGTCCTCTCCTTGGGGTTATGACTGTGAACTGATAGTTTGCCGCTCCCCCCTTTGGTGGGGGAGGCTCTTCTGGCCAATTTTTTAGGGGGCCCTTAGGTATTGAAAAAGGGTCTCCTGACACTTTGGGTGGAAGGAAGGTTCAAGGTGCCAGAAAAATCTTGAACTCCTGTGGAGACTTACAGGTTTTAAAGGGAAAATTCCCCCCTTAACCGTGTTAAATGGGTCTGCGAGTTTTTTAAGGAGACACCTCCTCCCAGGAGAAAAATTTGACTACTTTGGGAAAAAAATATGGACCCAAAAAAAACAGAGTGCATTAAATGAAGGGGTTAAAAAATTAAATTTTCCCGCGAGGGTTCGTTCAATCTTTCTATTCTAAAAAATTGAGGAGGCTATAAAAAAAGAGGAGATAAAATTTGGGGAAAAAAAAAGTTTATCAAAAAAAATTTTCAGGCTTTGAAAAAAATAAGGGGTGTTACAAAGTTGGAAAGGGAAGCTGAGAAGCGTCAGAGAAAAAATATTCTAAACTAAGGCAGGTTTTTTAGGATGACAGTAAAAATATATGTGGAGACAAACAATTGCCTATTTCTGCCCCTATTCTTGAAAACTCTACTGAAAAATCTGAACAAGCTAACGTTTCTAATCCAAACCCCTACAGTACTTTTTAAACATCCAACACCCCTGTTAATCTTCTTTTTTTTCTCCTTTTTTTTAAAACCCGATGTGCGAGCTTTGGGACTTGGGAGCTGGGGTGGACCGGACCCACTGGTGTTTTCACCCCCCAACAGAACAGACGCCCCTAAAAACACCTCCCTGCAAAAAACAGCCTCTCCAAAAATCAGCTACACCTGCAGGGCCCAGCAACAAAAACTCCCCTGAAGGATGAAATAAGATGCTTTCATTGAAAGGAAGGGGACAAGTACAGTGGTGGGGAAAAACCCACTGACGTGGGCCAAGAATCAGGGGGGGGGAGCTGGTCTGTGATTTTTTATAAAAGGGCTTCTTTACATGTGACGCCTTTCAAGCTACATATGTGGGTGGCGAAAAAGTTTAAAAATCGCCCCACGAAAAAAATAAAAGGACAAAACTGAAAAAGAATTGCCTGCTGCAATTACCAAGTAAAGAGTAAGAGGAAAAGGAAGACGAAAAAGAAAGGAAGGACGTGGGGGCGGGGGAAACCCTTGGGGCCTGTTTCAATTGCGGCCAGAAGGGGGATTGGCAAGATGACGCCCCACCAACCACTGCTCCACCTTACAAGGCTGTTGACTATCATAAAGGGAAGCTGGGCCACCCCAGGACAAACCGCTCGTCAAAGCGTACCCCACCCCCACAAACACACTCTCTTACTCCTCCCTTTTTCCCACCTGCAACCCCAACACATATACCCCAACAATCAAACTACTTTCCTTCTTTTCCCGTTTCCGCAATAAAACTGCTTTGCAAAGACTGTAATCATGACTTTACTAAATTAAAAATGCTATTCAGTTTTGGAAACAGAATTGGGGAATTACACTCCAACCTATGCTCAGTTTACCACTCGAGGCATATAAAGCTTTTCAATGTTGATTCTTATGGTCTCAGGGAAGAAAAATATAATTCATGTATAGACTCAGAGCAACTTCCTCTGTCGTTAAGGTGGATGAGTTTCCAACACCTCCTAAACTCAGTGGAAACTATGTTTGTTTTCTCTATGTCAGCATCAGGGCAGACTACGAAGGAACATGTTACAAAACACCATCGCATGTGTAACACCTAGGGGCTTTGTTCCTTCAAACATTGTTTTCTGTTCTCAGAAACTGTGTCTTCCATTAAATTGATGGGTAGAGGACCTCATGTGCAAGCGTTGGAATAACATTAGTCTCTACTCCAGAGGGGGTAAAGGTCTCTAAATCAGTCTGAAAAAAAGTGTTTACTGCAATACAGTCTTCTTACAGAAGCATTACATTATGCTTTTTATTGGGAAAGTTCCAAAATTCATTGTTTTCACGCAGTTGTTGGAGGAGGTTAGATCAGCTGTTAAATTTCCCCTTCTCTGATTTTATGCAATCTGTTTATTTTAAAATGTATGGCTCATTTGGGGTTTTTTTGGGGCCCTGACAAGAATATGAGAAAGCTTGGTTTCCCTTTCTTGTGAAAAACTAACCACTTCTATGCTTTTAAAATTGGGAATGCTAATACACTGCGCTCGCTGTTTGTCTGAACTCACACCAACTGCATTTTTTCAAAACGGAGACTCTGTCCCCCACACCCTTCGGCAAAAAACCTGTATTGCAGGCCCGGATAGATTTTGGGGTTTTTTTGTGGTTCAGAATGTAAAGAAAAAGGATTCTGATTGGGCAGTGGTTTCCACACAAAAATTTAAACTAATCCTATGTTTTCCCTAAAAAAATGCATAGAAAATGCCTTCCGTCCAGAACTGTGGAAATGTGGAACTTCCAGTCTCCTTGTTTTTATTTTTTAGGGGTTTTAAAGATTTAAAAAAAAATACATAGGAATACAAGGTACACCCAAAGGGAAATTTTTTGTTAAATAAAATAAATGTTTTGGGAAAATTTTAAACAGCCTTTGGATTTTAAAGAGGAGGTTCTAGTAACAATTTTCTCTCCCCTCTCAAAAATTTTTTAAATAGCCCAAAAAAAAAAGAAAATTTTTGTCTGTTCTCCTTTTTTAAAAACTATGTGGGAAAAAAGTCCCTTTTGGAAACAAGCTTTTTATCTTATTTCTGGGTTTAAATTTTAAAATGGCAGTTTTGTTTTTTTTTTGGGTTATACCCTTAAAAAAATTTTAACGCCAGCTTAAAAAAACTTCTTTTTCTTTAACCCGAGATGAGAAATTCTTGATACAGCTGCGATCAAAAATTGAGCCAAACAAAAAAAAATTATAACAATAAATTTTCTCAGGATTGTAATTTTTTTTTACAGAAATTTACAGTACAAAAAATTGGCAAAGGGTTTTTGGGATTAGTAAATTTGGATTCAGTTAAGAGAAAACTGTTGCTGTGCTTCTAAATAGTTTGAGATCTCTTTGGACTATGTGCACTCATCTTAAAACAGGATCCTGACGATTGTCATAACAAAATTGATCAATTACAGCATTAAAAGATATGGCTGAGAAAACATATTTTGAAAAGAGATTGTTAAAAATGTCTTTGAATTCTTGAAGCTTCAAATTTGGCCATTTGTCTGTCTTAGATGTTTTGTCTTTGTTTTGTTGGCATGAATGTTTGTTTATGTGTTGCATGACACAATAATCCATGTTTAGAATAATGTTTACAAATCCCAAATTGATTAAAACCTTGAGTTTTCAGGAGAGTTAAGAAGTAGCTTGTTTCTGAGGTAGGTTCATGTTAACAGCTTTACAGTTTAGGACACTAAGATGGGTTGGAATGAAGAAACTGTGGGGCCCGCCCATAGGCTGCCCATCAAAGGCTAGTTTTGCCTGATTCTGCCCACCTACCAGTTTCACATACGGTGAAGGCTGCATTACCAGAAACAGCCACTTCCACCCTCCACTCCTTTGCTCCTGGCGACTGGATCCTGGTCAGGGAATTTAGGAGAAAACACTGGAAATCCAAATGCTGGATTGGCCCTTATCAGATCCTACTAGTCACCCATACCGCTGTCAAGGACACAAGTCATTTTTCAACTGAATCATCTACTGCCTAACAGGTGTGAGGACAGCGGACCACCACAAGACAAAGAACTGTAGGCTGATCACTGGCGAGTGATTGAAGAGGTGGTTGAAGAACAATAATTCCTTCGGCAGTGCAACGTTGTTTCCGAATCTACTTAGGCCATCACATTGCCTGAAAGTTAGAAATCATAAGGTAATTTGCCTCACTGCGCGCACACCACAGTGAGAGACACATAGGAACATACATGGAAGACCTCTACACATTGCACATAACCTTTCTCCCCAGATGATAGACTGGTGACGTCTGCAACAGAGAGACTGTCAGGCATGCGCCACGATGCTTATTTTTTTTTATTTCTTGTATTTCCGGTCATTCCTTTACCATGTCGGTGACCGCCTTGGCCGAGGGGGTCATGTGAGTATTTTCCTGCCTGATTGTTTGTTGATACACAAATGTGTTTTTAATTTCCGTCTGACAGGTCTTTCGCTCACACAGATGATTGTTTTTTCTTTTTATTTCTTCCTTTTATTATATTATTTAGTTTCTTCCTTTATTATATTTTTTATAATTTTTAAATTGCTTTTAAATTGGTGTTGATCAAGATTTTTATGGAGAACCAGGACTAAACCAGGACTAAACCATGACTAATCGGGACTAAACCACATCTAAGCTCAATATATTTTTTACTCGACTGCATTTTTTAAGCGTTTTTAACCATTTTTTAAAAATGTAGTGGAGTAGAAAGTACAGATACTTGCTTCAAAATGTAAAAATATAAGGTATTTTTTATTAAAAGGTACTTGAACAAAGTAAAAGTACCTGTAATTTGTACTTTTTACTTGTATTTTTACTTTTTTGTTTGTTTCCACCACTGGTTTTACTCAGATTAATCTTTTAAATGCAAAGAAAATAACAGTCTGGATCATGAACAATGTCAACCACGTATTTTAGTACCTAAAAGGAAAATTACAATTATTTTCATGGGAAGAAACTAAATATACAAAATCTAAAAGACAAATAAACATACTTAGTGTACTTACTTGACTGAAGTGACACAACGGTAAACAAAAATAGGATCTCAATGCCTTTGTCTATGGCAACAAAAATAAATTAAAGCTGCAAGCAGCATTGAAGGCCCTCACAGCTGAGCGCAACTTGGCCTGCGCAGCGACTTAGTCATTTGAGAGTGGGTTTGTTGAAGCAGGTGTTTGATGGCATGTTCAAGTCTGACAGCATGGTGATAAGGATCTTACTGTGAGTCCTGATAGTAGCTTGTTTGCTTATTCAGGAGTCTATGTATGACCAGGATGTTTGTCATTTAGTACTGATGACTGTGAGTGTCCTTTAAAACTGTTAGAAGGCAGGAGGTGTTTCATAACATCGTAAGCTTCTCTTGGGTCAGGCTAAGTTTGAAGAGGCACTTTAGAATCCCACAGAGCTTATTTGCACAGGTCTTCATTACTGTGGGGTAGACAACATCCGTATCTGTAGCCTTATTGTGGTTTAGTTTTTCTATTTGCCTTTACACCTTACTTTTAGAAATAGAAAGGTAGCCATGGGACGTATAGGGGGTAGCACTATATTATGATTTTTTTCAGAATGAACATGTGTGAGCACAAGGATTTGAAGGGGTAACATTTCAATGGGATATGTTCAGTGTGTTAAAAAAGTATCTAGTAAAAATGAAAATTTTTGATAAAAGATAATTATTGTAATGTACTTTGTAATTTTAAAAATTCGCCTAAGGGAATGTAATACGATGACATATCTTCAAATATTTTTATTCATGTTGATGATATTACATTAATTGTTGCATAACAGAAATAATTTTTAAAATAAAGATTGATAAATTAGATATTAAAACAAATGAAAGAATACAAATTATAATGGAAACTTATTATAAAGTAGTGATTACAGCATACAACATAAAATACATGTCAAATTGACATGTTATAGAGGGTGAAATGGTAATGAGAAGAGATGGATGTTAAAGATCTCGAGTGAAGTGGATTCTTCTTTTTGCAGTGACAAAGTATTGAATAATTCGTGAGGTGCCTTGGACAGGATCCATCTAATTAGAGCTTTTGTAGTTCTTATTTGTCTTTTAGAAATAGTTGCTAGGCTGATCAGACTGAGTAAGATGGGTAGCGCATGTATACCAACATGTTCTGTTGTCCATGTTCCATTTAAACTTGCGCAGCCATTTTGCACAAAGTTAAATAGAGTTAAGCTTACTGATTTTATATACTATAAATATATATTTGAAATACATCTTAAGATAAATGTATATGCATATGAGTTGATAATTGTTTTATATTATAGCCATTTAATTTGGTGTTTTTGACGTTATAATATATAAACACAACAGATTGGGTACAGAGTTAGAGGTTCATACTATTTGTCAGTCTTTAATATCATTTGTTAATTCAATGTAACTTTCAAGCAAAGTCACGCCCATATTTTGCGCGGCTGTAAATAAAGTAATGCGGGAGACTGGCGGTAATTTTATCAGAGGGCTAATCTTGCTAGCACGAGTGGTCGAAGTAGGTATTGTGTTCGGCTGAATGTGTATTTTCTAGTTTATTTTGCTAGTTTCGTAGTATATTTTAGCCAATTTTGGTTAACAATGTCGAATTTATTTGTGTGCTTTCCATTGTTGTAACTATATAAATATTTTTTTAGATAATGGCAGAATACTCTCCTTCGAAATTTCCAAAGTTTGCCAACAGCGAGGCCGAGTCGGTGAATCAGCTGGCCCAGGTTGCTTGCGTAAGTCTATTTTATATTGTTTACGGGTAGGACAGCGTGAGTAGTTACACCATACATATTATAACAAAATTATTTTAAACATATTCATTTCCATTAGCTGTCCTTTTGATTGAGTAGAGAGATGCGCATTTTGCTCTGTCTCTCAAAGTAGATCAGACCCCATCAGGTTTTTCTCCTAAATGTCTCTGCAGATGAGGGTTTAATGTTTATTTGACGTTACGTAAAACAGGTTTCATTTTGTAGCTACTTTTATGTTGGGTATTATAATATACGGTAGAGAAACTCACCTTTTCAATAAGGTAGAACTTGTTTTGGTTCAAATTTCTCCAGTCACGCAATTTTCATGCTATCAGGTATGCTCTGCATTTCGAATTTTACAGGCTTTGCTGCTAGCTTGCGCAGTGCTTCGTTAGCTCTCACTATGGTGTATGTCTGGCAAGTTGGTTAGTTATAATGGTACAGAAGAGGAAAAATGGCGGTTTGGGGGCCAGTTCATGAACAAGTAGCAGTGTTAGTAATTATTTCAAGCAGATGTACATTACATGTGTAGGTTTTATATATATATATATATATATATATGGTTGAGGGGATGAAGATTAGTTTCTGTGGCATGGCCATAAATAACACCTGTGTGTTCTAGGATTGACAGCACCAGTTGTGTGAATACTCTTTTATGAGCTGGAAGGGAAAAACATTCTACAGAACGATAATGTAACCATTTTAAGGCAACAGGCTTTCAAATAATAATAAATTTAGGATTTTAGCTCGACCAGTTAGACTCAGATTTTATCCGACTCCAAAAGATAATTTTTCGAAAACTTTACAACAAATAATTGCAGTGATTAAATTTGGAAAAACTTTCACTCATTTAAGACTTTTTATCTTCTTTTATTCCTTCATAAGCTGGTAAATAGCAAGACTGGAATGCTGTTTATTTTTGTCTTCTATGTATATAATAATAATGAAAATAACAATGAACAAATTTGATTAGGTGTTGTGAAATGAAGATGGCAAAAGAAAGAAAAATGCTGATTTCACTACCCAAGTTTGTGATTTCTTGTTTGTGTTAAGTTGTTGTACTGGGATGACTGTATGTTTATTTTCAGGCATTGCCGGACAGATGATTTCTCTGGAAAGGTTGATGAAGAGTCATCCCACTATATTGCCTGATGATGTGAGCGATAACCCTAAACATATATTTTTCTCCTAGGTGAAGAAGGCCTGAAAAGGTGGCTGGGACCAGCCTGACAAATGGGTCCATTGACACACTATTACTTAGGACATAAGATCTCTGGGGTTCAGGAACAATAGGAATCGAAAGATTGTGTTTGAGGGTTGAAAACGTGTGGTTGAGATGTGTGATAGGAATGAATGAAGGCCCAAGGTATGAATGATGAATGATGTGAGCCACATGAGTGAGAGGTTCATGAATCGAATGGTTTAGTTTCTGTGAGCTCATTATTTGTTTTGGGTTTTGATTCATAGTTGTGTTCGGACAACTAATGAACAGTTTGAATTGGAAAACTATTTTTTCTCTAATGTCTGTGTTCCCTATATGTATTCAGATGCTCCCAAGTTGAAATAATTTTCAGGGTTTTTGTTTTAGAGGGTGAAAACTTAAATTTCTTATGAATTTTCTTGAGGTGAAATTGGATCTAAATTCTCTTTGGGATGGGAACAGAACCAAATAGAACCTATCACTCTGCCATACGGTTCTGGTTGACTAATTTGATGGTAAAAGATTTGGGCGCCCAAACTTCTTTAAGAGGGGAGGCTGAAGCCGGCTTGTGTTGTGTGTCTTAACTGTTTGTCTAGGTTTCTGTTTCATTGTTTGTCTCAAATGTTTGTCTGACTAAACTCCTTCGAAGGAAACCGATGATGTGGATCCCATGGAACCAAACCAAAGTGAGAAATTATGACACTGTGCTGTGAGGAGGTCGAAACCCATTGTTCAGAGCCAGCCTGAAAATGGGAGCAAAATCAAATCACAATCATAAACCAAGGATGCCACACCAGGAGGATGACCAACCTTTTCCTGCGGCCTGGAGGGGGACCGGACTAGACGACTGCAATAGATAATTGAACAGGGTCTACGATTCAGGGTGTACAATATACTGACACACATTGTGCTGCTCATTTCCGCTGTGCTTCTAGGTTTTTATTATTTTAGTAGTTTTTAATTTTTCAACAGGGCATCATTATCTATTTGCAATGTTTCAATCATTTAAATTTCAGACACACATCAGCATAGGTCTGTTCTATGGGAAACAAAGGGGGAGCACATACTGAGGGCTGCAGGCAGTTACCGGAGAGATGGCACACCGTTTGGGGACCGGAGTTACGCAACGGCTGGAAGGAGCTGCCTGCCATATTCTACCTTAGGTCCATATGCACTAGACAAATTGACTGATGTGAGGTGGGTTTTTTCCCACCTCAACAGGGGGATTGTTATGGATGTATGATTTTGTGGCCTTTCCTAATCATTTCTTTGCTGCCCTAGTTGAATATTTCTGCCCTTGTTGCTTATCTGCCGCACCGCTCACTGCTACAGCTTACACAACATAACTGTTGATATCACATAAGATGCAACACATAGTCAAGGATAAACTGATACTAGAGGATGACACCCTTTAGGAGGGTTAAGAACAGGCATGGATAAAAGCAGGACTGACGCTCCATTCTTTGCTCCTCTCGGTTCATCCCTAAGATGGGCTGAGGGGGGCCCGGTACCGAAGGTGAATGTCACTCTGTATTTGTTCAGTTGTATCCTTTGTACACTGATTATTTTGGCATTAAATCTTGATTTTATACTTAACCATTTCTCATTATTTCACAAGGTAAATGGACCCGGTGGTTCACAGGGAGGAAAGAGAGTAAAACTCCCGCTTTACAACAGCTGTTTTTCTTTGCTTCGTCACGGATCACTGATTTTTCAGCTAAGGACAGAATGGTTCCATTGGCTTCAAAGACTGCGGTTTATCTCACCCTTCGAACCTAGGGGGGGATGTTGGACCATTTGTTCGCTACTATACCTACCAGTGTCATTTGCTACTATATACCCCAGTATTGTCTGCTACTACAACTCCCAGCATACATTACATCTAATAGGAAGGGACGTCACAGCTCTGATGTCACAGTGGTCTATAGCTAGCTTTCACGTGACATCACATAGCTATACCGCGAGAGCGCGAAATGCAGATGGAGGGCAGGAAGTGAAGTAGCCGAGGATTTGTCATCTGTAAACATGCCCATGTTTTGTGCCGTTTACGGCTGCCCCGATCACTCCAGCAGAGAAAAGGAAAAGCATTATTGAGTGCCAAAGGTTGTCGTTCATAAAGGTGAAAGATGTAAAAAACTAACTGAAAAACGACGTGAAAAGTGGATTATAAATATATGTCTGTGGTTGGGAGGAGCAGAGTCTGCTAATGCGCGTCTATTGCGACCACTTCGTCAGCGGTAAGTAGCAGTCCAACTTCTTTTTTTTGGTTCTCTTTACCATTAGTTTGTCGTGAAATGCCTATTTACGTAGTAATGATTGTTAAGCTACTGTAAGTCTAATATGGATTCTATCTGGACTTTTTAGGCTGTTCTAGCTCTTTGGGTGACGTTGAGTAGGTAGACTGGGCTCCAACAGTCAACCTCGGTCACCAACAATCTAAACCCTGATCAGAGGCATCTCTTCAACGAGATCAGAGGATGAAGCTAAAGGCGGAACAACAAAGAAGCTCGGAATGTGCTGAGGATATGTTGGATCTGTCAGCTGAGCAGCCGCGTATGGACCCTGAGGGGACTGGTACTGGTCCAACAGTCCCACAATCAGAGGTGGTCAGCGGAAACAGGACATTAAATGATCAAGGTAAGATGTGTAACAAGCATCGTTATTAAATATTTCAAATGCTATTGTATATGAAAGAAATATCATATATTGTATGTAAGCTAAGTACACTTATGCGCAAACAGATAAGATAGAATAGATTAGCAAATGCATTTTGTGCTTAGTTCGGTTAACAGACTTATTGAAAGTGGTCAGGCCATTTCTCTACCAGACAGAAATAAATACTAATCAAGTCTGATGAATGAGTCACAAGAATCGAGTACTACATTCAAAAGTGATACAGACCATTTCTTGTACTCAGATGAAATGAAAACTTATATTTCATAATAATGACTTTGCTAATTCATTATTAAGAGAGAGAGTTTTTTTTCAGTGGTGGAAATGGGCTTCCTAAAAAAGTGAACCTGGCCAGTTTTCCATTTTATGTTAAGTTTCATTTCCAGTTAACACATTAAAAAATATGTTTGATTACCAGATACTTTTGAGTGATGCAAATCTGAATGACTAAAAGCCAAAGTATTGTGCTCCTTATTGCTGCTAACACAACATCGGAATTCCTGGACTTTGTAGCATTCAATATATATTTCGCCCCAGACCATGTTAAATAACCTGAATAGCTCATACTACTGTTTACACTTTTCATTTATGTGTTAACTAGAAATTAAATGTTGAGTTGAAAAATATATCCTGGTTCACTTTAGAGGTTCTTTAGTGTACTCTGTAATTTTACCTTTATTTCACAGATGCCAGTTCCATGACAGTCACAAGTGACAATCCCATCAGGGGAGGACCCCATGTACGGCCACTTGGGGTTCAGCCAGAGACCACTGTCCATACACGAGAAGCCAGTCTGCTCCCGACCCATCAGCTTCTCATACGCACCTCTTCCTTGGGATTGATGTTTTCTTCCATAACTAAACAGTACAATACAAAACTTAAATAGGAAATTATTGCTTAGTGTTTGTCTAGAGGTACTTCATTAATTTAAATGCAGTTACCCTATCCACTGTGATTGGTCCTACTCCTGTATAATGCTAGCCTTATAACCCTATAACTTATGATGACCCTTCAAGGCTGTCCATTCCATTAATAAACAATGAAAACAGTAAAGGTGTTCTAACTGAAGAAGGACTACAGTAAAATACTGAGTATGGACCACAACTTTATAGTTGTGAAGTGGACTCTCGTTCCATTTCATAGAACATTTTCTTAGTCCATAGTGGACAGCCTCATAAACACAATCTTACCTCTGTCTTACCCTAATTCAAACCCTAAATACCTTGTAGCAGCTGTGGTGAACCTATATGCTTCTGGGTAGCATATAGCCTTGATCAAGCTCTTGGATGGTTGCTGGGAATTTGTCTTAAGAACTTGTTTCAGCTTAGAGGCTGTGATGCGTCCAGCTCTTTGCTTAAACCAAATCCTGCTTGCACTTTGACCTCTGGTTGCCCTCTCTACAGCTTGGACTTCGGACAGGGTGAGCTCTTCTAGCTGAAATTCCTGGCAGAGCTCTTCAAGCTCTTTCGAGGGAAGCTGCAGAGTCTCTGCTGTTCGGTATTCGAGAATACTTTTAGGTAGCATGCTGGATTTAGGGATAAATTCTTTGTGGTAAGGCTCCCTAGCCATCAGTGCTGCACTCCTGGGGTAGTTTTTGCTTAATGTCTCAAAAAACCAAGCATACGTTTCTGACCCTCTCTTCACTCTTGGACATAGAGATGATTTCCCCACCGTGTTTTCAGTTCTCCTGCCGTCGATGGAACCATCAAGCTTTTGTTTTTTGGACTTTGCTGATGACAAGTCGATCATAGCTACTAGAGCAGCAGGAATCTGAAAATAAGTTAACACAAAGGATAACAACTCCACATATCTGTGGTCTTTAACTTATCTATATGTACTATAAATCTGGCATGTGTTATGGCTAGTAAACAAACAAACAAAATGGTAAGCCTATCATCACAGGATTGCAATGCCAAACTATGTTTTTGTGGGTCTTAGCTATTTAGTATGATTATAAAAATCCTTAGGCTATATTAATTGTATTAAACCAGGTAAAATCCTGTCTAGAATAAAATCATATTTGTTGTTATATGAACACTCCATGTGCACAGAAAGTGTCAGTTAGTGAATTGTGACTATTCCCATAAAGATGATATCTATTTGTCTGCGTCTACGGCATATTGTGATTTGAAATGTATATTTTTTATTGTATTTCTGTATGTTATGCTGCTGCCCAATAATTTTCAAGTTCTGGGATCAATAAATACATAGTATCCTTATCCACCGGAGCAAATACATAAGAAAAGGGGGACAACATAAACATTTGTTTGTTACCATCTTAATTTAGCCTATTATGACAGTGTCCAAAAAAACCGTTCTGTCATCCTACCTTTTTTACATGTGATGGCATCAGCCACTTGCACTTCTATGTAGTGCAAGAAGCTGTATTTCGCATCTTTTCCCCAGCTTCAATGGAAAATAGTACTGCCCCTACATGAGAACACAATTCTGATAGTCTGTGAAGAATAGATTGACCTTCGTTAAACCTTAAATTATATCTACCAGGGGCAGCATGACATCTATATCATCAAATTTTGATATACAATCTAGTCTACTTAATATAATACGAAATATTACATTAATTTAATTGACAGGATTAACCGTGAAGCATGTTTCTAACCTCTGGTTTGGAAGAATACTGGCAGTATACTAGCTGTACCTGTGTGATATCGTGGTAAACATAATAGCATACATAAATTACTTACCCTGCCATGCAATTGCAATGACCTGCAATTACTTCTCCATCGTCCTTCGCAATAATCCAGGTATTCAGAGGCGTTTCATTTGATCTCTGAGAGTGGTTTACCTTGAAACACAAACGACTGTCAGGCTAATATAGCCGTAGAGAGGCGTTGCATGTTTGTTTTAGCCTCTACTGCTGACCGCTAACATCTCCACTATTACATGAATATATGAACTACCACTCACCTTGGCAAAGACCAAACGATAATTTTCGTGGAGCCATTTGGTGCCAAGGTTCTGGACCCACCCGCTGACAAAAAAGTTATAGGCCTCCAGACTTTTGTAGGCTTTCATCTGCTGTTTAGTGTAGTAAGAGGTGTGAAGTACCAGATAGTTCGTGATATCAACAGCCTCGATTAACGGCAAATCTTGAGGTTCTCTCGAAAACTCACTCAACATGATGAGATACGGGTCACATCCAACATATCTCTCAATTAACTGTTTGTATCTTCGCCTGGAAACTGGATCTAAATCCCTACAATACGGACTGTCCGCATTAGTTGCCTCCATTGACATTTTACTTCCTGCCCTCCATCTGAAATTGCGCCCTCTTCACGCGTCATCAAAATCACGTGACTGAAACCCGGCTATATAAGGACATGGGAGACGCTTCACCATTCCTTTTTCTCGCCCTGGATACCGAGACGCGGTTGCCACGCAACGCATCATTCTGGAGAAGAAACTCACAGGTGGGTTTTCATTAATTCTCCTCATTGGCCAAACTCATGAGAAGCTCAATGAGATAAAGGCTTGCAGGGATAGGAAGACAAGCAAGTTTTATTTTACTGATGATTCTTGGTTACAAATTTTTTTTTCAAATTATGATTTTAAATTGTAATTGTTGATAAATATTAATTAATCAATAATCATAACTCTTAGACCACCCTTGTTCTGTCGTGTTTATATTTAGCTTTCTGACCCACATGCATAGAGAACTCAGAGACTTGATGGTTTTAAGAGTTTACGGTTAGAGTCAACAGATGAGCTTAAGTAGTTCTGGTATCTGGAGAAGGGACAGGCGAGAGTTAGAACCTGGGTGCCATGGGTGGCATTGATGTTGAGTAATGTGTGGAAGGAAAGCTCACTGTCTTTGGGGGTGGAGGTTGCTCAGTGCTGGTGTGGTCCAGATGATGAGAGTACCAAAAGTTGTGTGCTGAAAATTACTTTACAGAGTATAAACATAAGTGAGCTTCATGTTTGTAAAGCTGTGTAAATGAATCAATATTAAACTACTAATAATTAGTTATGAGCAAAACCTCACTTTAGAATGGGGAACATATTTTAACTAATAAGTGGTTAATTGATTGTTGTTTTGACCCTATTAAGACTTACTACTTAACTACTGAAGAAGTGGTTTGGTTTTTAGTTGCTAAATAACAGAAAATACATTTTACCTGGTATAAAGGCAGAAAAACTATTCTCCTTAAATTACTTCTTTATAACTTCTTTATGAACGATGACATTTTCACATGAATTTATTGTGTGTTGATATGACGTCCTGGCCATTGTTTTGACAGCAGTAGTATCGTAACTTTACTCATGTTTGCTTGCTTTTGGCTCCTTGAGCACATACCTTTACCACTTGTTTTGAGTAATTTTATTACATCAACTGTTTTTCATTATTTTTGACGTTTTTGTCTTGATTTTGCACCACTAGATAAATATTATCAAACTACAACAATGGCCGAACGGCTTCAAGTTCAGCGCTCTTTGACCTTAAGGGAATGGCGTGTGAAGGGTCTTGACACATTTAAAGAGGCCGGACCAAAATAAGACCCACCTCAGACCAGGGGTGAAAGAGGAGCCTGCGGAGCTATGATAGCAAGGAATTCAGACCAAAACTTTGCAGTTCCACCTTATATCGACCACAACTGAATGATTTAAGTGTGAATTTAAAAGCATGATATGTCCCCTTTAGGGGTTACTGTTCCACTAACGTATATAAACTGGCAGTTAGTTAATGGTTAATTTGTCCCTAAAATAAAGTGTTACCAAAAATTTAAATAAATCAATGAAGGTATACCATTTATTTAAACAAGGATACTGTAAATGCTTGGCAAATCAAACTGTGGTCTTAATAGTTTTTGAACAAGGCAGGAAGTAGTTGTCATAAATACTTCTGGATTTATTAAAAACCTGATGCATTTCAGGGTGTACCGTATCGAATGCTGTGCTCAAGTTAAAATTTAACATTTCAACTGTTCTTTCTTCATACCCTTGCAATGGTATAAATATAAACCAGAGAAAGTGCCAAAATGACCAGATGTTTCTCTGTATGTATAAATCATATCAAAATCAAAAAATCAAAATCAAAAAACTTTTTGTTAAGTGTCAAACTGCCATTATTTATGGTGTTTTATTCTTATTGCACAGTAACATATTAAGATGTAATTTGTTAACACTCCTATCGATAGTCAAGAAAATATTACACACACACATATATATATATATTATATATATATATATATATATATATATATATATATTATATATATATACTATATATATAATATATATATATATATATATATAATAAGTAATACAAAAAATACAGAATGCTGACCAGCAATGGAAAAATCCTGAGATCAAGATAAACATTGATCTGTAGAGATCAGAGGAGGAGACAAGGGAAGTAAGAAAATGTATAAACCAAGCTAACACAGAAAGATCTGGTCAGAGAGCTGCAGATGTCTGATGATGGCAACACAGGAAGAGGCTGAACTCTGTTTTCCACAACTCAACAGCTCCTGCAGGAAACCAACGCTTCATTGGTCTAAAGCTGTGCTCCTGAACACTGTGCTGTCCTTCATCTGTCTGGCCACTGTATTTCTCAACCTGCTCATCATCATTTCAATCTCCCAGTTCAGGCAAAGCTTAAAACAGCTAAATGTTAACTGTTTAGAAATGTGAAGTTATTTTGACATCAATGTGTTTTCACAGAATATTTGCCTTTTTTACTGTCTTATTCCAGGAAGCTTCACACGGCCACTAACATCCTCCTCCTTTCATTGGCTGTGTCAGATTTCCTTGTGGGTCTCCTGTTGATGCCTGGGGAAATCTTAAGAAGCACAACTTGCTGGTTTCTTGGAGATGTCATATGTTCTGTCTATCTTTACCTTGGCTGTCAAATTGTCTGTGGTTCTATTGTAAACATTGTTCTCATATCAGTTGACCGTTATGTGGCTATTTGTCACCCTTTACATTATGCCACCAGGATCACTTTAGGAAGAGTCAAGTGCTGTATTTGTCTATGTTGGATTGGTGCAGGTTTTTGCAGCATTTTTTATGTAAAGGATGATCTTATTCAACCAGGCAGAGGCAAATCCTGCTTTGGAGAATGTACGTTTATATTAAGCAATCTGACTGGAACTGTTGACCTAATTTTGACTTTTATAATTCCAGTTTCAATTATCACACTTCTGTACATGAGAGTATTTATAGTGGCTGTGTCTCAGGCCCGTGCCATGCGCTCTCACATTACAGCTGTCACTCTTCATTGTTCAGTAAACTTAGCAACAAAAAGATCAGAGTTAAAAGCAGCAAGGACTCTGGGTGTTCTCGTTGTTGTATATCTAACATGTTACTGCCCATATTATACTTACTCCCTTGTTGAGACAAATGTGACCAGCACTGCATATGCGTCATTTTTGATATTTCTCTTTTATTTTAACTCCTGTCTAAACCCTATCATATATGCCCTGTTCTACCCCTGGTTCAGAAAAGCTATTAAGGTCATTGTCACGCTGCAGATACTGCAACCTGGCTCCTGTGATGCAAATGTACTGCAGAGACACTTCAATCACTCTTCTTAGATCTCTTGAAATAAACTTGATGTACGCAAAAGATGCAAAATAGGATATTCAGTTCTAAATAAAAAAATTTTTTAGACTTTAATCACAAGCAACAGGGTTTAACAGTAGAATTACAAAATTATTTCTAGTTTTTTGTAAATACATTATATGGCTTAATGAATAATTGATATGTTTACATGTTTATACAACATTTTGATCAGATTACCACTTATTAGTAACCAAAACATAAGAGGGGCAAAAAGAGGGGCAAAAAAGTGTAACAAATGTCTGCATGAAAAATACTATGAAAACAGAAATACTTTAACACTGTCATGATTGCTGCCTCTGGTACCTTACAGTTATGTCTCAATTTTTTCTGTTTATCTTTAAATCTTTCAAATTACTGAAAAGAAGAAAACTATTTTTTTTCCACTTTATTAATTTTGCTCTCCAACTCTTATGTATGGCATTTGGTTGCTAAATTTTTATTGCTGTTTCTAAATCAGACTGCTACCTGAGTGTGATGTTAGGAATGTCAACTCATCCAGATTCATCCAGACTCCTGTCAAAATGAGTAACCCAATGTAGGGTTGTAAGCAAGATTCACCCACTTCTTTCCAACTATCTTCATACACCCGTTGTTGAAGAAAAATAGTATTTTCTAAAGAAAGAGAACGATGATAACCATTCAATCAGCTTTATTAGTTTAGCCTTATAAGGGAGACAGGTCTTTCAGCATCAGACCTATTACTGAGCAGAGCCAAGACCAAATCCGATGAGACAAAGGCTTACACCTCCTTATATCAGCTTAGCAAAAACTCCATGTGGCCTGGCACCCCCTCTAGAAAAAGCAGAGGTGAGAATCATCCTAACTTTCACGCAGACATCTCGGCTCCTCTGCAACAAATGATTGTTTGTTGAACCAGCAGGGGTTCCAGGGGTAGGAAGAGAAACGAAACACCTCTTGTTCAGGCATATTTCCCCTTTAGCTTGTAAATGCAGTGGGGATGACCAACAGGAGGGGGCAGAAAGTAAGGTGGAAGCCATTGTCATTTCAGACGGATCGTCGCCTCAGAAGGACAAAAGCTATTTAAATTATTTCATCACACCTCCCTCTACCCTCTAAAATTTGTCAACTAAAGTATATCCTTTTTTTTTTTGGCACTAGTGGCCTTTATTTTTGACAGTAGGTAGACAGGAAAGAGGGGGAGACATTCGGCAAATGTCGGCGGGTGTGGGACTCGAACCCCGGACAGCCGCTTCGAGGACTGTAGCCTCCGTACATGGGCGCCCGCTTAACCCCTACACCACCAGCGCCGCCCAAAAGGATGTCCTTTTTAATTTTTGGTGTTATGAACTGCTCAAATGCTTATTTTATGTCTTGGACATGGTTGACAGTGCATCTGGTGGGGCCTGTAACCATTTTGATGATGTAAACAGCAGTAAGTCTGCCCTGAGGAAGTGGGGAGACAGACCACAATAACTTGTCATTTTTGGAAAGTAGAGTGTTTGCTGAAGGTTTTCAAAGTACCAGAGGGTCAGTATGGATCGATTCTCATCAGGGGAGGATGCCTTAACAGGGTCCTCCTCAATGTTATCCTGTGTCTCAAACACATTCTTCTCTGTCACCTTCATGGTCTGTGTTTGACAACACCTCTCATTTACAGAAAACTTTTTCTTAGCAGTCATTGTAGTTGAGAAGAGAGCAGAAAGAAAGAGCACATGGAGCACCAAAAGAGATGGTTCAGAAGGCTGCAGTGCAAGCTTTTATATGTTTCTATCTTAAATATCACACTTCTCACATTGTTTCTCACTCTCCCTGTTGTCTGAGCTATAAGTGGTTCTCGCAAATGCTATAGTTACTGTTATGTAGGGTTACATTGGGTTACATGAGGGTTTGGCGATAAAGCTGTTTTGAGATTTTATGTTATAGTAGGTTAGGGTTAGGATTGTGTGTAAAATATTGATATTTTTATGTTTTGTACATCAAAAACACTGTGGTCAAATTGAACACAAAGAACACAGATGCATACACAATTGTTACAGAACATTGAATAAATATTGTCATGTTAATTTATGCTTAACCTTAGGTCCACATTAAATGAGGAAAAGTCACTAAATATGACGCCAAAAAAATCATGTCAAATGTTCATTGAGTGATGATAAACATTGAATGGGGTCAAACTGACCCCAAAGATAATAGTGGGGTTATCAAAGGTTGGTGTACTGATGTCCCAGTGGTATAGAAGACATGCAGTCCCCACCTCTTCTTTTACTTGTCCTGGCCAGTCTTTACATCCCACCACAAACTTGCACATCAGAGGCTGAAAAACAGCTTGCTGACCTATTTACAGACGTGGACAAAAAACAACCAACTTCTCTCATCAGTGTTCTTTGGTTTTTTAACAGGGCAAACATGTCCAATAAACTTCCAAATATACTACAGATTAAAAGGCCCACAAGAGATAAAAACACTGTGGAACAATGCAAAACACCAGAGTTCAATCAGGCAACTGACAAGCAAAGAATGGCATTGGAACCACTGAAACCCTTCGAGGAACCCCGGAGAACAGCGGTAGAGCCACCTTTAACCCTAGCAGGAACCTTGGAGAAAGGCATGGAACCCTCAATGGAGCCCTGGAGGGCGCTGTCGAAGCTGGCAGAGCCCTCAATGGAGCTCTGGAAGGCGATCAGGGAGCTTGAAGAGCCCAAAACAAAGCTTGGGATCAGGGATATGAGGCAGGACCCACAAAGGAACTCTGAAGCTCGGGACCCCGGAAGCAGCTCTGAAGACTAGGACCCATGAAGGAGGCCATAGTTAACCCAGCACCATGGCTGTGCATCTGTAAAATCCCGCCTAGGGATATGCACAACATTTGCACTTCAACAGACTCGTGAGAGCACTGCACACGATTCACTTTAGAGAGCCTCAGCTGTAGACTAACAGACCAAGCTAGCCTATTGCTGCATGACCTAATGCTTTCTGCAGCTATGTGCGCCTGTACCTATGCTGACATGGCTACTCCAGGCATCAGCTATTACACATCAAATATACTAGCAGGAGCCCTAACAATATTAAGAAAAAACAATAGGAACAATAATTATTTTGAAATTATAACGTCTAAAGAGGCCCAAATCCAAAAAACTTTAATATTAAAAATAGATGAGAAGAGAGGATTCAATGTAGGATTATCTAAGCTCTGATTTGGAGACAATCCCAAACAGAAGCCATGATATTTCTCCTATGGTAAAGCTTTGTGCAACACTTAATTCACCATCATTCCAGCGTAACATCACTGTCAGTGATCATCTGCTGAATGCACACACACCTGATCATGGCAAAATGCACACATAACTGATCAAGCACACACAGCCTGTTATTGCACATCATGCAAAAGACCCACTTTGCTTTGATGTTGATAATATAATTAATAGGAAAGAACTGAAGACATTATAAGCCAGATTAAATCCTTTTTTTGCAAACTAGATGCTAAAATCACTTCTTACCAGGTGAAAAATCACCATTTTAAGGCAGCTTTTCCATGTGGTGACAAAGACAATGTATGCTTTCACCTTGTCACTAAACAAAACACATTCCACAGTAACGTTATGTCATTGCAGGGCAATCGGAGCTGGATCAGTTTGATTATGTTGTTTAAATGTAAATGTGAACATATGCCAGGGGAGGGTTTTGTTTATGCCGTAAAAAATTATTTTGTGTCACCAGACTTTCTTTACACACACTTTCTGTAAACTGCTCAGGTATCAACTGTGAATGTCTCTGTTTCTCTCTCTCTCTCTCTCTCTCTCTTCCCCTCCCTCTCTCTCTCTCTCCTTCTCTCCTCTCTCTCTCTCCTCTATATATATATATATATATTATATATAATATATTATATATATATATATATTATATATATTATATATACAGGGGTTGGACAATGAAACTGAAACACCTGTTTTAGACCACAATAATTTATTAGTATGGTGTAGGGCCCCCTTTGCGGCCAATACAGCGTCCAATTTGTCTTAGGAATGACATATACAACTCCTGCACAGTGGTCAGAGGGATTTTAAGCCATTCTTCTTGCAGGATAGTGCCAGGTCACTACGTGATACTGGTGGAGGAAAACGTTTCCTGACTCGCTCCTCCAAAACACCTCAAAGTGGCTAAATAATATTTACATCTGGTGACTGTGAAGGCCATGGGAATGTTCAACTTCACTTTCATGTTCATCAAACCCAATCTTTCACCAGTCTTGCTGTGTGTATTGGTGCATTGTCATCCTGATACACGGCACTGCCTTCAGGATACAATGTTTTTAAGCATTGGATGCACATGGTCCTCGAGAATGGTTCGGTAGTCCTTGGCAGTGACGCGCCCATCTAGCACAAGTATTGGGCCCAAGGAATGCCATGATATGGCAGCCCAAACCATCAATGATCCACCCCCATGCTTCACTCCGGGCATGCAACAGTCTTGGTGGTACGCTTCTTTGGGGCTTCTTCCACACCGTAACTCTCCCGGATGTGGGGAAAAACAGTAAAAGTGGACTCATCAGAGAACAATACATGTTTCACATTGTCCACAGCCCAAGATTTGCGCTCCTTGCACCATTGAAACCGACGTTTGGCATTGGCATGAGTGACCAAAGGTTTGGCTATAGACCCTGTGGAGCTCTCGATGGACAGTTCTAGTGGAAACAGGAGAGTTGAGGTGCACATTTAATTCTGCCGTGATTTGGGCAGCCGTGGTTTTATGTTTTTTGGATACAATCCGGGTTAGCACCCGAACATCCCTTTCAGACAGCTTCCTCTTGCATCCTCAGTTTATCCCTGTTGGATGATATTCTTCCTTCTTGGTGGTATGCTGACATTACCCTGGATACCGTGGCTCTTGATACATCCCAAAGACTTGCTGTCTTGGTCACAGATGCGCCAGCAAGACGTGCACCAACAATTTGTCCTCTTTTGAACTCTGGTATGTCACACTTAATGTTGTGTGCATTTCAATATTTTGAGCAAAACTGTGCTCTTACCCTGCTAATTGAACTTTCACACTCTGCTCTCACTGGTGCAATGTGCAATCAATGAAGACTGGCTACCAGGCTGGTCCAATTTAGCCATGAAACCTCCCACACTACAATGACAGGTGGTTCAGTTTTATTGTCCAACCCTTGCCCTCTCCCCAGACACCTCCTCCAGCTCCTCCGGGGGGAGCCCAAGGTGTTCCCAGGCCAGCCGAGAGACATAGTCCCTCCAGCGTGTCCTGGGCCGTCACCTGGGCCTCCCCCCGGTGGGACGTGCCTGGAACACCTCCCGAGGAAGGCGTCCAGGAGGCATCCGATATAGATGCCCGAGCCACCTCAACTGGCTCCTCTCGATGTGGAGGAGCAGCGGCTCTACTCCGAGCCCCTCCCGGATGGCCGAGCTCCTAACCCTATCTCTAAGGGAGTGCCTGGCCACCCTACAGAGGAATGTAATTTCAGCCGCTTGTATCCGGGATCTCGTTCTTTCGGTCATGACCCAAAGTTCATGGCCATAGGTGAGGGTAGGAACGTAGACCGACGGTAAATCGAGAGCTTCGCTTTTCGGCACAGCTATCTCTTCACCACAACAGACCAGCACAGCGCTCCCCTTACTGCAGCAGCCGCACCGATCCGTCTCTAGATCTCCCGCTCCATTCTTCCCTCACTCATGAACAAGACCCCCAGATACTTGAACTCCTCCACTTGAGGCAGGAATTCCCCTCCAACCTGAAGAGGACAAGCCACCCTTTTCCAGTCGAGAACCATGTCCTCGGACTTGGAGGAGCTGATCTTCATCCCAGCCATTCACACTCGGCTGCAAACTGCCCCATCGCATGCTGTAGGTCTTGGCTAGAGAGACGAAATCCACTGGTCCCCAAACCAGACCCCCCTCCGCCCCTTGGCTGTGCCTAGAAATCATGTTCATAAAAGTTATGAACAGGACAGTGACAAAGGGCAGCCCTGCCAGAGTCCAACATGCACCGGGAACAGGTTCGACTTAGTGCCGGCAATGCGGACCAAACTCCTGCTCCGCTTGTACAGGGACCTGATGGCCCCTTATAAAGGGCCAGTATTCCACGGCCGGCACGAAAACCACACTTCTCCTCCTGAAGCCAAGGTTAGACTATCGGCCGGACTCTCCTCTCCAATACCCTGGCGTAGGCCTTACCAGGGAGGCTGAGGAGTGTGATCCCCCTGTAGTTGGAACACTCCCTCTGGTCACCCTTCTTATGAAGGGGGACCACCACCCCAGTCTGCCAGTCCAGAGGCACTGTCCCCGACCGCCACGCAATGTTGAAGAGGCGTGTCAACCATGACAGCCCCACAACATCCAGAGACTTGAGGTACTCAGGGTGGATCTCATCCACCCCCTAAGCTCTGCCACCACGGAGCTTTTTAACCACCTCGTTGACTTCGGCCTGGGTGATGAAAGAGTCCAACCCCGAGTCCCCAGCCTCTGTTTCCACCAGGTAATGCGTGATGGCAGGATTGAGAAGATCCTCGAAGTACTCCACCGCCCGATAATGCCCCCAGTCAAGGTCAGCAGCCTCCCAAACCCACTGTAAACAGTGTTGGTGAACCACTTCTTCCCCCTCCTGAGGCGCCGGATGGTTTCCCAGAATCGCTTCGAGGCCAACCGGTAGTCCTTCTCCATGGCCTCACCGAACTCCTGCCAGGTCCAAGTTTTTGCCTCTGCCACAGTCCGGGCCGCGGCACGCTTGGCCTCACGGTACCCGTCAGCCGCCTCAGGAGTCCCACAAGCTAACCACAGCCAAAAGGACTCTTTCTTCAGCTTGATAGCGTCCCTTACTGCTGGTGTCCACCACCGGGTTCGGGGATTGCTGCCTTTATTACATCGAGGCACGTGACGTCGCCCGGTACAGCAGAGCCGGGGTCCCACCCTGGATTCAGGCCTGGGGTAGGGACTCGTCGGAGAGCGCCTGGTGGCCTGGTTGCTCCTCGCGGGACCCGGCCGGGCCAAGCCCGAACGAGAGAGGTGAGACCATCCTCCAGTGGGCCCACCACCTGCAGGGGGAACCTTGAGGGACCGGTGAAAAGAGGATTGGGCGGCGGACGAAGGTGGAGACCTCGGTGGCCCAATCCCCGGATGCTTAGGCTGGCTCTAGGGACGTGGAATGTCACCTCGCTGGGGGGGAAGGAGCTTGAGCTTTTGCGGGAGGTCGTGAGATATTGACTAGAAATAGTCGGGCTCTCCTCCACGCACAGCGTGGGCTCTGGAACCCATCTCCTCGAGAGGGGCTGGACTCTCTTCTACTCTGGAGAGGCGCACGGGGAGAGGCGGCGGGCTGGGGTGGGTTTGCTTGTTGCCCCCAGCTCAGCCGTCTCCTGTCGGGGTTTACCCCAGTGGATGAGAGGGTCACATCCCTGCGCCTTCGGGTTGGGGACAGGTCTCTGACAGGTGTCTGACGGCCTACGCATTCCGGGGGATGTTGGAGACATAGAGTCCGAGTGGACCATGTTCTCCGTATCTATTGTCGATGCTGCTGCCTCTCCTGTCTGTCAATCAACTTTATTCGGTTCACCTGCACTAAGCAAATCAGTGTCCTCGTTTCACCTTGTTCTTGTTCTATATATACACATCTGTTCTGTTCATTCCTCGCAGAAACATTTTGGATCATGTGACCCTGTTTTCAGCCAGTTGTCACAGATCATGCCATGCCTGTCCTGCCTGCCTGTTCATTGTTTTGTCCCTGCCTCCTCTTATGAGTGAGTTTTTGTGTGTCCTGTGCGGGCACAAAAGTCAGGCGGGCGACCCGGTGGTCATCCCGAGCAGTCACAAAGTTCAGGCGGGATCAAGAACCCAGTGTTCAAAAAGCAGGGCAGCCGGCAACGTAGGCGAAGACGTGGAGACCAGCAGTGGCGATGAAGGCGAGGACGAGGACCTAGAGGCCGACAGAGACGTAGAGACCTTGGCGGACGGTGGCAGAGATATGGTGGCCGACAGAGATGTAGAGTCGTTGAGGTCGGCGGTGATGTAGAGACCTTGGCGGCCGGCGACGGCAGCGAAGACGAAGACAAGGAGGTCAGCAGAGACGTAGAGAAAGTGGAGGCCGGCGTCGGCGGGAACCTGCAGGTTGGTCAGGAAACCTGCGGTGACTGAACCAGAGTCTAATAGACCATCGACGAAGATGTGGGATCCGGTCCAGAGGCCAGTGCCGAAGGAGCAGGCGATCAGGAGGCCAGCGGCGAAGGAGCTGACGGTCTGGAGGTCTGCCGAGTAGAGTAGAGGACCCTCGGGACGGCAGATCCGGAGGTCGACCATGGAGCATAGAGGACCGGAGGCTTGGAGTCAGACTTGGAGTCAGGCCTGGACTTCACAGTGCCTGGTAGACTTTCGGGGGCAGACGCAGAGCCTGGGGGACCCTCAGAGACAGAAACAGGATCAAGTGGCGGTTCGTCCTCGAACCCTTCGTCACCAGATTCAGAGGTCAAGACGAGGATGAGTTCCTTTTTGAATCGCTCAGGAACAGGATCTGGCAGCAGTTCGTCCTCGAACCGCTCAGGAACAGGCTCAGGTGGCAGTTCGTCCTCGAACTGCTCAGGAACAACCTCAGGTGGCGTTTCATCCTCGAACCCCTCGTCTCTGGATTCAGAGGCCAGGATAAGGACTAATTTCTCCTTGAACCACTCAGGAACAGGGTCAGACGTCGGTTCGCCCTTGAACCACTTAGGAACAGGCTCAGACGGGAGTTCGTCCTCAAACCCTTTATCACAGGGTTCAGGAACCATGATGAGGACCAGTCTCTCACTGAACCACTGGAAGGCCTTCAGACCAGGAGCAGAAGCTGAGGCATCGCTGGGACCCTCAGTGGCATGGGCAGGAGCTGAGGTGTCGCCGGGACCCTCAGTGACTTGAGCAGGAGCTGAGGCATTGCCGGGACCCTCAGTGGCAGGAGCAGGACCTGGGGCGGCTGGCAGACCTTCAGAAGTTCTCAGAAGGAGCTCAGAGAGGAAGCCACAAAGAAACCCAAGAAGGAGTCCTGGGTCTGGAGCCGAGGCGTTGGGCAGCCTGCGTCGGCCGGCCTGCCGACGCAGGATGGTAGAACCGGATCCATTTGCAGCGCTCTGGAACCTAGGCATGGGCTGCTCAGCAGCACTCTGAAGACATGGTGACGGCTGAGCTGCAGCAGCAGCGCTCTGGATACATGGCGACTGCTGAGATGCAGCACCGCTCTGGAGACATGGCGTGGGCCGAGCCGCAGCACCGTTCCGGAGACATGGCATGGATTGAGCTGCAGCACTGCTCTGGTGACATGACGTGGGCTGCTCAGTAGTATTGCTCTGGAGACCTGACGTGGGCTGGACTGCGGGAGTGCTCTTGAGGCATGGTGTGGGTTGAGCTGCTGCGGCAGCGCTCTGGAGAAATGGAGAGGATGTAGGTGGCCGGCAGTAACACTACCTTACTGCTGCCTCGTAATCTTCCTCCATCTCTCTGACCTTGGCCTTAAGCTCAGGAGAGTGATGCAAAAGACTGATCCTCATGAAGCTTTTAAGCTGGCGTGCATAAAACCTCAACCGCTCCTCCATCTCGTTTGGTGTTGCCATGGAAACCTGGGCTGGACCGAGGGAAGACGGCATGGGCGGATCCACAGCGAGCCTGGGTGACGGAGCTGTGGCACATGAAGATGTGGGAATACTCGCTGCAGCCCTCATGTCAGCGGGCATGGAACCCACCTCCTCGCCGGCCGAACAACAGGAAGTCGCTCCACGCCGGCGTTTCTTGCAGCAGGAGGAAAACGTCAGCTTTGCTGCCGGTTTAGGGTGCGCAACAAGGGAAGCAGGAGGAGAACAGCGCTGAACCGCCTCACGCTCCATCTGCTCCAGCAGTAGTGGAGAGGGCAGAACCTCCAGATCGGCCGCCAGATGTCTCATCGCCTCCTCCATCTGCTGCTGAACCCAGCGATCCCTGGCGCTCTCCTGCCT
>JAHHUM010002615.1:724358-870985 GCA_036173005.1 Crenichthys baileyi | reverse complement strand
GTTGCCCTTTTTTCTACAGTATGTTAGCCTTACTGGACCCAGGCTGTAAGATCTTTAGGGTCACAATGTGTTTAATTGCTTTTCTGAACCAGGGATAAAATATAGCATAGATCAAAGGGTTAAGGAAAGAGTTAATGCTGAAAAGACAGAGCACAGTGGCAGATGTGTTAAATGAGGCGTCACCTCCAAGAGCAGCACAGTAAAATGGACAGAAACATATTAGAAACACAAGCACTAAAATACCAAGAGTCCTGGCTGCTTTTAGTTCGGATTTCCTTCCTATCACTGTGCGCTGCAGGGAAACAGCTGTAACATGAGAGCGGATGGCTCGAGCCTGAAAAACAGCCATTATAAATACTCTGCTGTAGAGAACTATGATAACAGTAACTGGGACAGTAAACGATAAAACAAGATCGATAACAAAACCATAATAGTTAAACAACACACATTGTCCATGGCATGGAAACTTTTGTTCACTGAAGCCATCCCCCACAAATGTAATGCTGTAGAAAGCTGAATAAAGCCAGCATAGGCTGATACATAATCGTATTCTTGTCACAGTGATTCTGCTGTGATAATGCAGAGGGTCACAGATGGCCACATAGCGGTCAACAGATATCAGTACTATATTTCCAACTGAGGCAGAGACGATAAGACTTATAATGTAAAAGTACATTAAACACAGAACATCACCAAAAAACCAGCAAGATGTTAGTCTGGCACTTTCACCTGGAAGTAAAACAAGACCTACCATCAAGTCTGAGATGGCCAGAGACAGGAGCAGGAAGTTGGTGGTTTTCTGAAGCTGCCTGGGGGAAGACAAAAGCTTAACAAAAAACTAGAATGAAAATGAGCCGAACATTTTACTATAAATTTACAGTTTAGATTTAATTTGTAATTTTAATGAAATGCAATGTGAACATGATGTGCAATTACTTTCGCCTGATTAAATCATAATCACAGACATTGCAAAGACTTTTAATGATAATACGTTTCTCCTTGCCTGAAGTGGGAGACTGAGATGATAACAAGCAGATTGAGAGTCACAGTGGACACACTGTTAAAAAAGAGCAGAAACTGCAGAAATACGGCTGTGACCCATGAAATTGTTGGTTTTCTACAGGAGGTGTTGAGAAGTTGTGGAAAGCAAAGTTCTTCTCCGCCATTGGCCTCCATCATCAGAGACCTTGAAAGACCAGTGGCTGTAACAGCTCTCTGATTGTAACTCTGCTTTATGTGCATTTTATTTCTTTCCCACACACAGTTCACTACAGCTGCTCCCTCTCCCTCACTACCTCATATCTCATCTTGCACTTGGCAATGTCCCTTATGTAAAGTAGGTTAGTTGTTTTTACTTGATCCTTTTCATGTTATTCAGTCAGTTTTATTTTACTGCATAGTTTCAGATCTTGTTAAGACATCTGAAAGAATCTTTTCGTTTGCCACGACAGCTTAAAGGAGCTGTCCAAGTCTTTAAGAATACCCAGCATTTATATACAACTATACTTTTTATAACATGTTTATATGTGATGTAATGTTTTCTGTATGACATTTTTGAGGAATATGACACTAATGTTTTGCATGTAGGTGATGGCCAACACAAGAGGGAAACAGAATAAAGCTAAGTACAAAAGGATCTCTAAGTTGTCCTCAATCTATTACAGTAAAACTTCTAAAATATGACACGTGCAAAAATTTGAAATTTGTTAAGTCCAAAGACTTTCATTGGTGCCCAGTATTAACCTCTTGTAACATGGCCAAATGTAATTGAGTTTTTCTCAGCAACTACAAACTCTATGTAAATAAGCTTGGTGTCAAATGAAAGGAAACACTGGAGATTAAATCAGAAGTGAGATAATGAGGATGAAACACAGAAAAGATGAAGATTTTTTCCCTTGCTAGAATCTTTCCTGCATTGTACAGTATATAAACCTTTTAGAAATATCACGAGGAAGGCTACAAACTTTAGAAAACCCTAAATCCACTTGTGGACATTATACGTGAAAAGTTTCATGCAGCTGAGGTAAACTAAAGCAAACTTACAGAGCTTTTAGTAAAGACATTCATAGGCATTTTTCCTTTTGGCACCATATGGCACATTTCGGCATATTTCGGCACCATCTGCAGGGGTGGAGATTTCTTGTGTTTTTACTTGAAAAATGTAATGAACTACTTTTTACATGTCTAAAACATCCTGTTTTTGATTTTTTTTGCTTTCATTACTGTTGAAAAATGTATGTAAGTTATTATTTTTTTGTTTAAATCATGTTTATGTCTGAAGTTCTACTATAGTTAAGATGATTTCTAATTCCCATGATTGCTTTTTTAGTGTGAAAAAGTGTTTGTGGAAGGTTAAGGTCTGCGGTTTGGAGTGGATCACTCTCTGGACATGACAAGCTTATACCATATATGGGAATGTCTACACTTTTAGGTTGAAATCTCTGTAAGAATTGGCTGAACCGATTCCCGCTTTTTGCTTGTAGGAATGTGAGTTGTAAATAAAAGGCTGATGCAAGGATTTCCCTTTGTGAGAAGAAAGTCGCTGTTCTGGCAGATGACTGTCTCACCCTTGCAAGTCAAACTTACTTGGTTCACCTTGTGTCTTATTTTACACTTGTCTGTGTTTATCAGCTTTTAACTCTAACATTTTTTGGGGTCCTCCGGGCCGGACCGCTAGAAACTGCCCCCGGGTGCTCGCGTGCGTGTGGGGATTTCATCTGCGAGCCCCTCCAGAACTCGGGGAAATAAAAATCCTGTCAGTAATTCTGTGTTGGTTTACCGCAAATCGACGAGGGGACTGGGGGGGGACAACGCTTCCAAAAGAATGTGAACAAACCCCCACAGGAAGACAGAACCAACTAAGTTATAAGAGAAATACAAAAGCCGGTAAGCTTGGCTTTTAGCACTAAATAATCGCGAGCCCGGTATGCTCGGGGGTTTAACATAAAGCAGTTTTTGAAAAGGGGGCCTATAATAAACATGGGGGGGTTTTTGAATGCAGAAACACATGATTCATCAGTAAGACAACCCGAAACCTTGCTGGTGTTAACATAAAGTTTCTGTTGCTGAGAAGTGTGGGGAATCTGATTTGGATGTTAGGGGCCCTCAGATCTCATAAAAACCCCTGCAAACCAAGAGTAGACTCAATCGAAAAACCCGGGTCAAAAAAAGGTGTTTGATTAGAAGCCGTTTTCTGGGGGATGTTGGGGGGGCCCCTTTAGGAATTCTGTTTTGATTGATGGAGGCTACAAAAAATAAAAACACTGCTCAAAAAAAAAAAAGGGAACACTTAAAAACCCAAATATAACTCCAAATAAATCAAACTTCTGTGAAATCAAAAAGTCCACTTGGAAGCAACACTGGGTTAACAATCAATTTTACAGCTGGTTCAAATGGAATAACAAAAGGGAAAACTTTTGGGGATTAGCAGACCAACAATAAAGGAGGGGGTTTTGCAGGTGGGGACCAAGACCACTTCTCACTACCTATGCTTTTGGCGATGTTTTGGTCACTTTTGAATTTTTGGGGTGTTTTTCACATAAATGGTAGAAGAGGGGACTCTACAACCCACAAAAGTGGCTCAGATTTCCGTCATCCAGGATGGCACATCAAGGGGAGCTGTGGCAAAGGGAAAGGGTTTTCGTGTCTGACAGCGTGGTTTCCCGAAACCCGGAGGTGCTACCCCGGGGACAGGCCAGTACACCCGGAACGTGGGGAGGAGGCCCCAAAAGGGCAACAACCCCCAGCAAGAACGCTCCCCCCCGCCCCCTTTTGCAAGGAGGAACAGGAGGAGCACTTCCCGAGCCCTGCAAAATGGGGCCCCGCAGGCCCCAAATGGCATGTTTTTTCAAAAAAAGGTTTTTGAAAACCGACTCCCCTTAGGATGGTTTTGGGGCCCGACGTCCCACAAAAGGGGGTTGTGCTTTTACCCAACCAAAAACCGTGCAGGGCGGGTTTCAATTGCCAAAAGGAAAAAAACCAATTGGCCATTTTCCACTGGTGGCCTGTGCTCTTTCCCGATGAATGCAGGTTCACACTGAGTACATTGCCCGACAGGGCAGAGGGCTGGGGACAACCCTGGAGAGCGATTGCTGCCTGCCCAAAATTTCCTTCCAATGACCGGTTTGGGAGTGGGTCAGTAATTTGGGGTGGGGTGGCTCGCCAGAAAGGGAGCCTGAATTCCCCTTAGGTAACAAAATGAGATCCTCAGACCCCTTGTGAGACCCTATGTGGGCTGGTTGGCCCCGGGTTCCTCCTAATGCAGGACAATTCAGACCCCATGTGGCTGGGTGGGTTTCAGCAGTTCCCGCCCCAAAGAAAACGGGTTTAAGCTATGGAGGCTGGCCCGCCCGGGCCCCCGACCTTTAATCTGATTGAGCACATCTCGGACATCATGTCTCGGTCCATCCACCAATGTAACGTTTCACCCCCGGGTGTCCAGGAGTTGGCAGGATGCTTTACTCCAGGTCCCCGGGAGGACCTCCCTTTAGGAGGCCCTCCGCCGTCTCATCAGGAGCATGCCCCGGCATTGTAGGGAGGTTCATACAAGGCGGGTGGAGGCCACAAACAATAGGGGCCTCATTTTGCTTTTTTAAGGACATTACATCAAAAGGGGGTCAGCCTGTAGTGTGGTTTTTTTCCACTTTAAAAAAATTTGTGTGTGGAGTCCCAAAAACCCCGGCCCCCCCTTGGTTAAAAAATTTGAAATTTTCCATTGATGATTTTTGTGTGATTTTGTTGTCAAGCACATTCAACTTTGTACAGAACAAAGTATTCAATGAGAATATTTCCTTAATTCAGATCCAGGATGTGTTATCTGAGTGTTCCCTTTATTTTTTGTATAATAACAATACCCGTTATATAAATATATATAAATAGAGCGGAGTCCGAATAATAATGATAAACTAGAGTAAATAGGATAAAAGTATATATAATAAAGCACAAAGAGTCAGATAAATAGCGCTAATATTTAAAAAATAGAAGTAGAACTCAGTTCTTAACAATAGTTTTTAATAGATAAAAAAAAAAACTTAAAATGGGAAAGTGCGTTTGGAAGCAGCCCCCGTTAGAAGAAGATGCAAAGTTTATGCACTCAAAATATCCAGATACAGTAAAAAACCTCGCCAAATGGTAGTAAGATTATAATTTTAAAGGACATCTTTCGGTTCCTGCTTGCACCCATTTGGTACAGAGACTACAATAGAAAGTCAAACTTAAAAAAAAGTAATAAAAAATGGCTTGTTGAAGCTTATAAAAGAAAGGCAGGGAACGAAAAAAGAGCAAGAGGTTTATATAGCAGAAGCCAGAGAAGAAGGTAACGACATTTGTGTACTAAGGGGGAGGGGCAGGGAGCCACAACCCCAGAGCGCTGCTGCAGCTGCGACTGCCCTGAATCCTTAGCGCCAGTGGAATAGATAATCGACCATTTGCGGTGTTGTGGGAAAATGTTAGAAGGAGAGTTTAGACAGAGAGCAGATTATACCATCATTAACCAGACTAAACAGAAAATAGGGGAGCCAATCATTGAGTACAGATTGAAAATGGAAGAAGTGTTTAAAAGGAATAGTGGACTGCAACACAATAATGCTCATGACAGTCCCTATCAACAGCAGTTAAAAAATGCCCTCCAGGCAAATGCTTTATAATATTGATCTACCCACCTGCTCATTTAGCAGTTGGCAGAACTAGGCAATGCATGCTGAAAAGGTAGTTAGTGGAAGGAAAAAACAACCCCCTACTGATACCTTCTATGCTGAAGATGAAATATTTTATGCAGGTCCAGTAAGTAGGGGGAGGGGTAGAATTAGAGGAAGAGGAGGTGACAATGACACATGTTGGTCCTGTGGACAGCATAGACACTGGGCTAAAAACTGTCCAACTGGACAACCCAGTTGACAATGCCTGGATAAAGGAGAACAGAATGTTGTTAAAGAAGGAAAAGGGGAAGTTGATGAGAATGAGGCGATGATAGACATTGCAGCAGCATATATGGATAAGCTGAAATCCTCTCCAAATGCAACAGTATATGTCAGTCTACATGAGATACTAACAACTTTACCTACTGGTATAATTTAAAGATCTGAGTGAATATGTGAACAAACTGACTAATACAATGCTAAAAGTTTTTCAACAGGTGATGCTCATCCAGGAAGGAAGACAGTGTTCCTAGGAAATGCAGCTCATTTATTAACAATACATTTTTCTCCGATAGGTGGAAGCTGGACATCACACTGTGTGGAAGTTTTGCTGACTAATCATAGGCTGGATCTATGAAACATTATGTGCACAGACCAAATGAACAAACGACCCAAGACCAAATGACTAAGGTTCTGACTGACTTATAAACCTCACCGACCTGACAATGATAACCTGATCCAGAGTGGAGGGACCCAACAGACAACACCTTCATGATGGACCCCACCAAGAGCACCTTATTGATCCTTGGTGGAAAAAAAAAAGAATTGAAGCATTTAAAACAGACCTAGTGAAAACAAAAAGGGTTATAAGGAAAACAATGTGCATTTTAAGAATATAAAAAGAAAATGATGTTGAAGTTTTTGCAAATGAAATTGCTCTGACAGAGAAGTAACTAAGTAAGTAAAATTTATTTGTATAGCACATTTCAGCGGCAGGGCAATTCAAAATGCTTTACATTATAAAAACACAAAATCATAAAAACCATTAAGTGGATATTCATGACAGCCATGGGGGAAAAGTTGTCAGTGTGTGAATGGGAATAACTGATTTCATTGTAGAGCGTGTTTAAGGGACCTTAAAAGCGCTGATAAAGGTCTGATGTTCTGATGATCATTGCCAAACTTCTATCTCAATAAGGTTTCCAGAATTTTTCCAAAATCATATAAAGTGTGATGATTTGTGGGTGTTTTGGGGTTCTTCTTATTATTGTTATTATTATTCTTGATAGGTTTTGAATCATGCTTCTGTTATTTTCCTGGTCATGTTTTAGTTTTTGTGTTCTAGTTCATGTTTTTTCAAGTTAGGTTTTTTGGATCTGGTTATGCTTTAGTTTCATTGTTTACTAGTTGTGTTTAAGTTTGTATTCAAGAGTCTCTGTTTTGTTCCAGCCACGTTTTGTTCTTCAATCATCTTCATTCGGTTCACCTGCACCTAGAATTCAGTCTCCTCGTTTCACCTGGTTCTTGCTCCATATATGCACATCTGTTCTGTTCATTCCTCGTGGAAACATTTTGGATCATTCACTCACTCTGTTCATGTCTTGTCCTTTTGTTCATGCCAAGCCTGTCTTGCCAGCCTGCCTATGTCTGTTTTTGCCATCACCCTCTGAAGTACGTTTTTTGTTCATTAAATCATTTCACCTACCTTCATGCTGCCTGTCCGTCTACATTCCGGGGTCCTCCGCTACACAAACCATGAAGAATGTTTCCACCAAACATGGACCTCGCGGACGGTAGGCAGGAGAGCGCCAGGGATCGCTGGGTTCAGCAGCAGATGGAGGAGGCGATGAGACATCTGCCAGCCGATCTGGAGGTTCTGCCCTCTCCACTGCTGCTGGAGCAGATGGAGCGTGAGGCGGTTCAGCACCCTTCTCCACCTTCTTCCCTGGTTGCGCACCCTGATCTGGCAGAGAAGCCCACGTCCTCCTCCTGCCGCTGGAAACGTTGGCGCGCCGCCCCTTCCTGCTTTTCGGCTGGCAAGGAGGTGGGTCCCATGCCCGCTGACCTGTGGGCTGCAGCGATTAATCCCAGGTCTTCGTCTGCCACAGCACCGTCCTCCAGGCTCGCTGCAGCTCTGCCCATGCCGTCTTCACTCGCTCCAGTGCGGGGTTCTGTGGCAACGCCTGAGGAGCTGGAGGAGTGTTTGAGGTGTTATGCTTGCCAGATTAAGAGCTTCAGGAGGGCCAGTCTCCTATATTCCTCTCCTGAGCTTACGGCCAGGTCAGAGAGATGGAGGAAGATGACCGGACAGCAATAAGGCAGTTTTACTGCCGCCCACCTCCATCCTCTCCAAGTCTTCAGAGCGCTGCTGCAGTCCAGCCCACGTCAGGTCTTCAGAGTGCTGCTGCAGCTCAGTTGTCGTCAAGGCTCCAGTGCGCCGCCATTATGCCGCCCAAGTCTGCCTCAATCTCCTCCACACGCCAGGACGTCAGAAGAGGGACACCTCGGCTCAAGTCATCGGGGATCCCGGCGACGCCTTGGCTCAAGTCATCGGGAGTCCTGGTGATGCCTCGGCTCAAGTCATTGGGGGTCCCGGCAACACTTCGGCTCCTGCTCAAGCCACTGAGGATCCCAGCGATGCCTCAACTTCTAGTTCTAGTAAATTAAATGTTAATGAGGTGCATGAGGTGTATCCATAAAGCCTTTTGGAAGTGTATACATGGATGTGATATTAAACTAATCAATAATACACAGGAGGGAACTGTTGTATAAAAGTTATCATTGTTTAGTTTAAATCATCTTTATGTCTGAAGTTCTACTATATTTAAGATGATTTCTAATTCCCATGATTGCTTTTTTAGTGTGAAAAAGTGTTTGTGGAAGGTTAAGGAATGCGGTCTGGGGTGGATCACTATCTGGACATGACAAGCTTATACCATATATGGGAATGTCTACACTTTTAGGTTGAAATCTCTGTAAGAATTGGCAGAACCGATTCCCGCTTTTTGCTTGTAGGAAAACGAGTTGTAAATAAAAGGCTGGTGCAAGGATTTCCCTTTGTGAGAAGAAGTCGCTGTTCTGGCAGAGGACTGTCTCACCCTTGCAAGTCAAACTTACTTGGCTCACCTTGTGTCTTATTTTACACTTGTCTGTGTTTATCAGCTTTCTAACTCTAACAATTACCCACATTTATTTTTTTATAATTTTCAAAAGAACAAGAAAATGCTATGTAGAATCATGCTGGAGCACATTTATTGAACAGGAAGCACCAGTGTAAAAAACAAAATCAATCTTTGCAATAAAATACGTAACATCATCGCTAAAAATAAAATAACATCAATTTATTGACAGCTAGGAATGAATGTATGTGTTCACAACACCTTTGTTTACCGGGCAGGTGGAGGTGGGTCTGTCGGGGCTAGTTACAGATGCAAACATTTCAGGACTATCTTCCACTGTGTGGCTTACAAATACATTTATTACGAGACATCACGAAGCACTAGTCAGTCAGTCAGTCATTTTCTACCGCTTATTACATAGTGGGTCGCGGGGCAGCTGGTGCTGGTCTCCAGCAGTCTATGAGTGGGAGGCGGGGTACACCATGGACAGGTCACCAGTCCATCACAGGGGAACACACAAACAACCATGCACACTCATTCATACACTTAAAGGCAATTTAGATTCAACTGCTTGTGGTTTTAACTATGTTTGGTGTTCGTAGAAATGGTTTATATTAGCTTTTAGCCAAGAGTATGATGTTTCAGAGGATACCACACATGTCTAATGGCTAATGGGACATAGTATTGACCTATGTAATGTTATGTAATGGAGACTAAAATGTTAGGACCTTATCCTCGCAGTCTGACCCTCAAAGGTGATTCTGAGTTATTTTCTATTTCATTCAAGCATGGAAATCCCTTCTTGCATTAAATTATTTAGTAAGTAGCCCTTCAAGTCAGCTCCTTTAAAAAAAACTGCAGTCTCTGCAATTTTTGTGGACCTGTCCACAAAACAGGATAGGTCCAGACTGCAACGAATAATCAGGACTGCAGAGAAAATCATCAGGGCTGACCTTCCCTCCATCCAGGTCTAGGGTCAGGAAAAGAGCTGTTAAAATCTCTGCAGACCCCTGCACATAAACTGTTTAGAGTTCTGCCTTCAGGCCGACGCTACAGAGCACTGTTAACTAAAACCAGCCGCCACAGAGACAGTTTCTTCCCCCAGGCTGTTTCTCTGTTGAACATTCAATAGAATACAAAACAACAGCATACAGATGTTGCAAATGGACCTTTTTATTTATTTATATATGTGTATATTTGTACATTGTAAATATGTATATTCTGTAATGCAAAAACAAAACCAAAGAGCAAAGTGTACCGGAGTCAAATTCCTTGTTTCTATGTACAAACTTGGCAATAAAGCTGATTCTGATTCTGAAGTCTGCTCCTTTAAAAAACCTCAATTGCACTAGATGGCATAGCCAGAGGAGGACGTGACACATTAGGAATGATGCCTGGTATGTTTTACGAATTTAAAATAACTAACAAACAAAAAACAAAAAGCAACCTTCTTTAAAAAATAACTATCTTTCCAGGTTCTTTAAACTTGGACCCGACGGACCCTCTGGTGGTCCTGCTAAGGCACTCTGTTTTTTCTCCCCCTCTAAAATCACGTTGACGAAGCTGGAGTTTTTCTTCCTAAATCCCTCACAAGATGAGGCTTTAGTGTTAATAACACATTTTGGCAAATTAGTTTTTCAGAAAAACTTTCTGTTTTACAGCAGTTCTGTCCTTGAGACAGGGTGACTCAGTGAACAAAATGCAACTTAAACCCCTTTCTATTTACAGCAAACGCTGTGTTTATTATCATATATTATATGTATGTATATATATAGATATATTAGGGGTTTGAGTGCTTGAATGATCCTCGAGGCTATGTTTTCTGGAGCTTAAATGCCCCCCGTTGGGTATCCCATGGCAAACAGGTTCTAGGTGATGGGTCACACAAAAAGCGGTTCAAGACACAAAATCGAGGCATGTGACATTGCCTGGTATGGCTGAGCCCTGGAGCCAGGCCTGGGGTCGGGATTGTCGGAGACCACTTGGTGACTGGGTTGCTCCTGGCGGGACCCGGCCGGGCCAAGCCCGAACGAGAGACTTGAGGCCATCCCCCAGTTGGCCCACCACCTGCAGGGGGAATCATGAGGGACTGGTGCAAGGATTGGGCAGCAGACGAAGGTGGAGACCTCGGCGGCCCGATCTCTGGATGCTTAGGCTGGCTCTAGGGACATGGAATGTCACCTCGCTGGGAGGGAAGGAGCCTGAGCTGGTGCGGGAGGTCGAGAGATATCAACTAGAAATAGTCGGGCTCGCCTCCACGCACAGCGTGGGCTCTGGAACCCTTCTCCTCAAGAGGGGCTGGACTCTCTTCTACTGTGGAGTGGCCCATGGGGAGAGTGCCTTAGGGTTGGGGACAGGTCTCTGACTGTCGTTTCGGCGAGCGGTAGTACGGAGCACCCGGCCTTCTTGGCATCCCTTTTGGGGGTGCTGGATATTGCCCCTCTCGGGGACTCCATTATTCTGCTGGGGGACTTCAACGCCCACGTGGGAAACGACAGCAACACCTGGAGAGGCGTGATCGGGAGGAAGGGCCTGGTGTTTCATTATTGGACTTCTGTGCTAGTCACGGATTGTCTATAATGAACACCATGTTCAAGCATGAGGGTGTTCATCAGTGCACTTGGCACCAGGACACCCCAGGCAAGAGGTCGATGATCGACTTTGTTATTATGTCGTCAGACCTTTGGCTGCATGTTTTGGACACTCGGGTGAAGAGAGGGTCAGAGCTGTCCACTGACCACCACGTGGCGGTGAATTGGATCTGCTGAAGGAGGAGATAGCCGGTCAGACTTGGCAGGCCCAAGCGCATAGTGAGGGTCTGCTTTGAACGTCTGGCGGAGCCCTCGACCAGGGATGTATTCAACTCCCACCGTAGCTGTGGCCGTAAGGTCTGTGGTGCCTGTCGCGGTGGCAATCCCCAAACTGTTACAACTATAGGGGAGCACACTCCTCAGCTTCACTGGTAAGGCCTATGCCAGGGTGTTAGAGAGGAGTGTCTGGCCGATAGTTGAACATCAGGTCCAGGAGGAGCAGTGTGGTTTTCATCCTGGCCGTGGAACACTGGACCAGCTCTACACCCTCTGCAGGGTACTCGAGGGTTCATGGGAGCTTGCCCAACAAGTCCACATGTGTTTTGTGGACCTGCAGAAGGCATTCAACTGTGTCCCTCGTGGTGCCCTGTGCTCGTGCTCCCTCGTGGTGCTCCAGGAGTATGGAGTCAGGGTCCCTTTATTAGGGGCAATCCGGCCTCTGTACAAGCGGAGTAGGAGTTTGGTCAGCATTGCCGGCACTAAATCGGACCTGTTCCTGGTGCATGTTGGACTCCAGCAAGGCTGCCCTTTGTTACCGGTCCTGTTCCTAACTTTCATGGACAGGATTTCTAGGCGCAGCCAAGGGCCAGAGGGGATCTTGTTTGGGGACCAGTGGATTTCGTCTCTTCTTTTTGCAGATGACGTAGTCCTGCTGGCCCCCTCTAGCCTTGACCTACAGCATGCGCTGGGGCGGTGCTGCCAGGTGTGAAGCGGCTGGGATGAAGATCAGCTCCTCCAAGTCCGAGGCCATGGTTCTCGACCGAAAAAGGGTGGCTTGTCCTCTTCAGGTTGTAGGGGAGTTTCTGCCTCAAGTGGAGGAGTTCAAGTATCTTGGGTTCTTGCTCAAGAGTGAGGGGAGAATGGAGTGGGAGATCAACAGATGGATTGGTGCGGCTGCCGCAGTAATGGGGATGCTGTGCTGGTCCACTGTGGTGAACAGAGAGCTGAACCAAAAAGCGAAGCTCTCGATTTACCGGTCCGTCTGCATTTCTAGCCTCACCCATGGCCAAGAACTTTTGGTCATGACTGAAAGAACGAGATCCTGGATACAAGCGGCTGAAATGAGCTTCCTCCGTAGGGTGGCCGGGCACTCCCTTAGAGATACGGTGAGCCGCTCAGCCATCCGGGAAGGGCTCGGAGAAGAGCCGCTGCTCCTCCACATTGAGAGATGGTCTTAAAATCAGCTGTCTCTGGTCAAAATACAATTCGAAACATCAGAGTTCTAACATCAGATGTCACTGATGTCATTTAAGTGAACATTATGACTTGTAACATTCCTGGAGTTCACAATTTTGAGTTAAGTTAAGTTAAGTTAATAACTCCAATAATTTCTCCGTGTTAGTGAAAATAAACTCCACTACATAGGCAAAATTTTAGATGTTTGACTCAGTCAGGTTTCTTCTGTGTAAGCAATAGCTTCAGACTTGGTTTAACTTCAGTTAACCTCAGTGTCCAGATAGTGTGCTGCACATCTATATCCAGAGGCTCTGTTTTGTGTAAGACCACGATTTGAAACTGAATTAACTTTGCAGTTTAATTTCGATTCTTTCTTTTTCCTAATTTTTAAAGCATATTCCACCATGCCAGAAAGGGAGATGAAGAATAGTGTCTAATCACTAGTTCCTCCCAAAGACAGGTGAAGAAAAATGCTAAAATCAAAAAATATCCTTAGAGGATGAAGTAGCAATGTAACACTTAAAGGATAGTGTTGTCATAAGTCACAGGTTGAATGGTCAACTTGTGCACTCGTTTTACACTCATACAAATGTTTGCAATATATGTATAGTCAAAGATATATATATCTTGCAGAAATCACAATTAGAAGCTCAAATATATTTTCAGTTACAGACCATCAAATGGACCTTCAAAAAGTTAATGCTGTAAAGCTTGAGCTCTCAAAAGCTGAGGAGAGGACGGAGAAAGCTAAAGCAGAATATGAGGATCTCAAGGCTCATGCTCTCAAGAAAGCTGCATCTCAAAAGGGGGGACAGACCCCCACCTCTCAGGTACCAGATTTGCATTTTCCCTCAGAGCAGCTGCAGCAGCCACAGCAGGAGGCATACTCAGACAACAGGCATCCAGAGCCTACAGTCTTCCCTTCCTAAACTTACCCCAAGTGTTCAGCTTACTCCCACAGACCCTAACAGAAGTTTTAGAAGTCAGATGGTCTCCAGTGAAGTCCTGCCACCTCACATTGCAGTGAACAACCACCAAGATGACAGAGTGCCGGACTCAGCATGTGCAAGTGGACAGCCTTCCACTTGCACAGCCTTCCAAACTGATCTGCACCCCTCTCCCTCTTGACTCTGTGTTGACCCCTAGAACATTGTCTTCTTAACATGAGGACAGGCTTAAGAAGAAGCACAAAATCAGTTCCCAAGTGATGCAACAGAACCAAGGGGGTGGTAACTGGCACCAGACAAACCCAAGCCACCAGACAAGAGACAAACACCTTTTCACAGTTCAAAATTGAAGTGTAAGATTGATAGTAAAGAGTGGAGCCACTCCAAAGGAGTCATCACAAAGTAGGAGTTTGAGATGATATGTGTAATTCACAGGACAAACATTAACAGACTGAATTATAATTTAATAAATTATGAAAGAATTAATATTAAATATCAAATAATATATTCATATTCATAATCACAACATGGGTGAGTTTTCCTTGGTACCAAAACAAGGAAGGAGGTCTTCCAAAACACTGGAACATTCTCCTGGGTCAGGTTAAAGTTGAAGAGATGCTCTGCACAGACCTTCAGGACTCTAGGGCTGACACCATCTGCACCTTATTTTGGTTCAGTCTCTCCAGTTGCCTCTTCACTTGACTTCTAGAGACACACAGGTGGAAGAAGAAGGCAAAGGGAGCATCAGCCTCTTCAGATTTGGTTAAGGCCAAAAATGTAGAAGCAGAAGGGTCCATGGCCAAGGTGGTAGATAAAACATTTGCGGAATGACGGGAATACTTTGGGTCAAAGGGGTGTTAGATGTTTGTTTGAATGTGGGAAAGAGGATACTGAGCTTGTTCCTGAATTAAATGTTTTGAAGAATGTATTTAGTTAATTGGCTCTATCCAGACATTCATCTGTCCGATCCTCCATCAGCTTGAAGCCTGAGATCTCCCTCATCCCTGACCACACATCTCGGATATTGTTTTGCTGGAGCTTGCTCTCCAGCTTCTTCTTGTACACCTCCTTGCAGTCTCTTATCTTGACTTTAAGTTGTATACTTTTCAAAATTTTTCAAACTCCCTCTTTGAAGGCTCTTTTATTCTTGTTAAGCAGGGCCTTCAGGTCACTGGTGATCCAGGGTTTATTTTTGGGGAAGCATCTCACCATTATGGTGGAAATGGTGTTATCCACACAGTTTATACACAGGAATATAAAAAAAAAATTAGAATACAAAAAAATTAATAACCACTTAAGCCTGACCACCGGTGCTGGTATGAGAAAAGCCATGGCCATTTGTCGCCATCTGCAAAAGTAGGTAAAACACACGGTCAGTATTTTTTTTCTCAAAATACCTCTGAGCAGGTCATCTACCAACCCCTCCCCCCATCTGCTATCTCCTCTCTAGCTTTTGATTGCAGCAGGTACCAGCGTTTCTCACATTCCAGTGAAAACTGCCTTTTTGTTTGTGTTACTGGTACCAAATCTACCTTTCAACACTCCTCAATTCATCTTTCCAAATCAGGCACTGGTCCTCTGTCCAGCTTGGTTCTCTCAACCTGTTTTCCCCATTTTGTTTTGGTTGTTCCACCAAACCAAACCTCTTTATACAAGAAGGCAATTGCAGTAAAATGCTGAGTGTCCACATTAATGTGAAATAGGTGAAGTAGGTAAACAACCAGCGTGGCGAGTAAATATAATAATAAGGCAAATCCAACTAATGATGAGCATGTAAAAAAGGGTTCAAACATTTTGATGCTTAATGAAAATTGCCAAGTTCTAACATCATGACTTACACATTTCTTAATCCAGTCTAATATCAATGACTGGGCAATTCCACTCCACCGCTTACACACTGACCTCTGCCCCCTAAATTAGTTAAATTAAATCTTGTCCCTTCCCTTTTTTATTTTCAGCTGACAATATTATTCACATAAGATGTCAATGTGAAGAGAGAGGAACGTGAATAAGTAGAAAGGCTATCATGAAATGTTCAGAAATGTAAAGATAAAAATTATATTCATACAATATTATATGAGCCATAAAGCCATATATGTGTGAGGGAAATGGAGGAATATGAGTTAATGAGTTGGAAGATAAAATTCATGTAGTTAATAGGTTGGTATGGATAACAATTAGTTCTTACTGGTCTTATGTAATGTGTGGAGACAGAATGCATCTAGATAAAAAAAAACACCAAACTGGTTAGTATTGGAGGAGATGACCATACCTTGAGGGAACATTGTGTTTTTACAGAATTAAGTTATCATAAATTACCTGTCCACTAAGACTTCTATAGAATAAGTTGTGTCTTCTGTTTTGTTTTACTGGAAGAGAATCATATGAGAGCATAACAGGTTAATTACGTATAGAATAATGTAAACACCTAATAAAATGTACTTTACTCTGTCTTGCTCTCCTCTAGGCTCCGTATTTCCATCTTCTCTTTTATGCCTCTTTCTTTGGAATATTAATGTACTGTTCTATTCCTTTTTTGAATCAAATTAAAAAGTCCTTTATTGTCCCTTAGTGGAAACATTCGGCTGTACCAGCAGCAAGACAAAAAGGCAGACAGAAGCATACAGATAAGTTAAAAACTATTAACATAAAGCAAAGTCAAAAACTTTGCTTTAAAGACTGTGCAGCAAAGGAAAACCCTGTATCTCAAGAAACAAAGTACTGTTTATTAAATAATATTCTTTGACCCTTCTTTCCTCTTGCTGTCCTTTATTGTTTATATTTTGCTCTTGTAACAGTATATTCCACTTCTTTATGGCTCCTTTCAGATAGAAGTTTATTTAATTGGTATTAGTGATCAGTATTTCTCTATTTAGCTTTAATAATTCTGTTTCTTTTTTATAGCTAGCTGGCTGGAAGAGTTGATACCACTAGTTGAATCTAGCCCTGCAGGCTTTGACCTCGGCAAACCTTTTTTTTCCTGCATCCACGTCCATTGTTTCCCTGACCTTATGTTCAATGCCAACAAGAGCTGGGGAAGACAGCATGTTTTGTAACATGATGGATCTCTGGTATTTATCTCTGGTATTGATCTCTGGTTTTTAGTCATTTAAACACTGATAAGCTTCTTTCACAAGGAGGGAGAGTAGCAGTCTTAGAGCTATACTTAGATTTAAGTCAAGCACATTCTGCTGATATAAATAATCTATAGATTTATGGAAAGTATGCCTTAATGATATCTACGCATAGTACTACAGTTTGTCTCAGCTGTATTCACTTTGCTAGCAATGTGGGTCCCCTTACCCAGAATCTATGTAGAAAATAATTCCTTAAACTCTTAAATCCATCTATGTGCACTGCACTGTAACAGCAAACATCAATCATACCTCATAATCCAAATTCTCCTCCTTGTCCTGTTGTTCCTCAGTACTTACTTGTTCTTTCATCCAGTCCGGGTTCCTTGTCCACACTTACAATGGGCCAATACCCATGAGTATTTTCATCAGCTAACACCGTTGTAGGAACACTGAAAAATGTGTCTTTTTCAAGCTTTTTCCGTTTGGAATTTGACACCGGTACACTTCACTCTCCGGGGTTTTCTTAATATATATATATTTTTGTTTTTTATAATTTTATAATAATTCTGCATGGAGTTTGCATGTTCTCCCTGTGCATGCATGGGTTCTCACCAGATACTCCGGCTTCCTCCCACTGTCCTGGGTGTACCCCGCCTCTCGCCCATAGACTGCTGGAGACAGGCACCAGCTCCCCCGCGACCCAGTATGGAATAAGCGGTAGAAACTGACTGACTGACTGTTTTTTATAATGCGTTATATGATATATTTATGCATATATCTTTATGTCCTTAAATATACATATATACAAAGGTGCATTTGCAACTTCAGTATGCATTTGTTTGGTACTCTATTAAATGTTCATCAGACAAACAGCCTGGGGGAAGAAACTGTCTCTGGCGGCTGGCTTTAGTAAACAGTGCTCTGTAGCGACGGCCTGAAGGTAAAACTCTAAACAGTTTATGTGCAGGGTGTGTGGGGTCTGCAGAGATTTTAGCAGCTCTTTTCCTGACCCTAGACCTGTATAAGTCCTGGATGGAGGGAAGGTCAGCCCTGATTATTCTCTCTGCAGTCCTGATTATTCATTACAGTCTGGACCTGTCCTGTTTTATGGATGAGCCAAACCACACTGAGATGGATGAAGACAGGACAGACTGAATGATGGCAGTGTAGAAAATGACCAGCAGCTCCTGTGGAAGGTTGTACTTCTTGAGTTGCCTCAGGAAGTACAGTCTCTGCTGGGCCTTCTTCCGGACAGTGACTATTTGTGAGGACCATCTCAGGTCCTCAGAGATGGTGGTTCCTAAGAACCTGAAGTGGTCCACAGCTGACAGGTGTTGTTGAGGATGGTGAGGGGGGTGTATGGGGGTGGTGTTCTTCGAAAGTCCACCACCATTTCCACAGTCTTGAGTGGGTTTAGTTCCAGGCAGTTCTGACAACACCAGCGTACCAGCCGATCCACCAACTGTCTGTATGCAGACTCATCACCGTCCTGGATCAGACCAATGACAGTTGTTTCATCTGCAAACTTCAGGAGTTTCATGGACGAGTCCGCTGAGGTGCAGACCTGTGACATCAGTTAGCTGTATTACACCAAGTTATTTAGAACCTGAGTAAAAGCAAACTCTACCAATTATGATCTGCTGGCATTCTGAGGTGAGAACTCAGCTTTGGCAAAGGTCTGTTTTAACAAACTCCTTGGTCTGGTTTCCGAGCTACTACACCCTGTTGGTGGTTAGACGCCTCAGAGCTCCTCCGGATGTTTCCCCAGAAGCGACCCCAATTTCTTTGACACTTTCTCTTAAAGGAATGACTCTCAAACAGTACTATACTTTTAACACTTTTAATCTAAAAATAAGGCAGAGGAATGGTTACAGAGATCAGCGCTGAGAGTCCGTCCTGGATCGTTTTATGCTCTGCACATGAACAAATTACATAACTTCCCGTCCTAGAAGTTTTACATCTGGCATTTCCCATGCAAGGGATGTACACTCATTCAGTGTTTATCAGCAGACCATGTGTCATGATTTTGGTGTCAACACCCTTAAAACAGATGTGTTAATATCAACACAAATTGAGTCAAAATACAACACAATAATGTGTCTATATAAGGACCACACATTTTGTGTTCAATTCGACACAAATAATTGTGTTCCTTAACACAGCAATTGTGTTGAATAATTTTAACACAGCCATTCTGTTAAATTGTTAGCACAGTGATTGTGTCGAATTGAACACAAAATGTGTGGATGTGTGGTCCTTATATATACACATTATTGTGTTAAAACAATGTGGTACATTTAATAATTAAAATAAGTAGAACTCTTGTAGAAAAATAAACATTTATTGTACATTTTTAACAATATCATTGACAAAAAACATCACATAACATGATAAGTGCATATTTTCAATTTGTTTAACCTTCAAACATTAATACACATTTAAACTGTTTTACAAGTCTAAACTTTCGTTGCTCTTAGTGCAAATTTAATCTTTTTCACTTTTTTCCCCCAAATAAAACTGACTCATCTATTGCAGGTCACAAAAAACATTTTAAGCATGAACTACAAAACCCAGTTAAATGGGCAAACAATCAAATTTCTATTAAGTATTGTTACGTCACAGTAACCGTTTTTCAAAGCTGCTGTTTAGAACATCTTAGGGTGTATTCAAACCAGGAAAGTCCTTTGGTCCGCTTGTTTGGTCCGGACCAAAAGCGAACTTTATTTTTTTCATTTGGTGCGGTTTGTTTTCAAATTGTACTTTTTGCAAGTGAACTATTACTTGTAAACAAAGCCACGCGGGTGACGATCATTGTTCCCATTGGACAGAAATGATGGGGGCGGGATAGAGAACAGACCCAGAAATTTAGGAAAACAGCTGTAGACGTGCTGCGTGTAGCACCTTTGTTCTGCATATTTGTACCGTTATTACAGCTGCAATATTATTGTGAGAGTCAAGAGCAGCTCATTCAACACAGAGTTTGAGACGTTCCATTTATAATTTTGGAACCCCGTCAGAGAATGCGTGCTGAACGCCGACGTTCTCTACGTGTCTTGTCCCACAACAAGCCAGTAGCGTTGCTAAGCAACACACAGCTTATCAGGTATGATTACCTTACAACACACACCTTTGCTACCGGCTTCGGTGGCTTTTTTTGTCCAAAGAGACTTACGCTTTTTGTAGTTGGTTCGGATCGGGGCCGGTTTGTATTCAGACCATAAGCGACTGACAGCTGACAACTGACAAACATCTGACAAACATCGACACCATTCTCTCACGTTTTAGAATGATGTTAACTATTTACCTCTTAAATCATAGTTAAGAGGGACAACAGTCCCTGTTTTGTAGGTCTGACCAAACACTCTAATGGCATTTGCAACATGGATAGTGCTTGATATGCCAATGTCTTCATTCTCTGATTCCAGCTTTTTAATGAGCAACTGGCTATGTTCTAAAGAACCTACCATGACTGGAAAGGCATTTGAAACTAAGGTGTCTTTACCAAGTGGATTGCCAAGTTTCCAGCTGTACATGCTCTGTATTTGACTCTTGTCTGAAATGTGTCTGAAATCAACACTTGTCATTTGTCCATTCTTTGTGGTAGTGTCTGTCCTATGTCCCAGGAATACTACTTTTGGTTTCACATGAGAAATTTTATCAGATAAATATTTGCTCATCTTATAAGGAGTGTCAACATCATCAAACATATTCCTTCCACTTTCCAACTCCTGCATCAAAGATGCAAATGCACTATTGTCATGTGGTATTAAATGGGCATCTATGAAAGAAATCATTTTTTCTTTGACAATATCAATAGTTCGATCTATTACCTCTTTAGCACATGTAATGGTCTTCTGCACATCTGTAACAGTGGTGTTAGGAGACGAATACTTTTGGGCAGCAAATGAAGCTGCACAATCAGTAATAGTTAATACATGTTTCATCAGGTCTGAGATTTGCTACAGTTTTACCCTGAACTGGTTCCTTTTGAATGTCAGTTGATATATCACAGTCCGTTAGGTGTCCATGACTATTGTCGATTTGTTCTTCTGGGGTTAAATTTGAATGGTCTCGTTTTTTTGGCTACAAACAATTTGAAAAGGCCTGAAAGACTCTTAGATGTCGGATAAGCTTCCTGACTTCTGCAATTAAATGCTTGCACTTTGGACATACATACATGGTTTACCTATGACATTGCATTGAGCTTGGAGAGGAGTTCAACAACTTTGGATCTTTTCTTACCAGATACTGGCATCTCATAAATGTGCTCAAGGAAAGAGAAGACAGAAAGCAGTTGGACGGGGTAGGCAAGGTCGCAGACCCAATACATCTTTAACAGCTTATCAAGAGAGCAGGTCAGGCCTTCATCTCCAAGTGGGATGGCAATCTTGTCAGTTTTTGCCACAATGACATACTGATGTGTTGCTCCACTTGGATGTCCCAGGCACAGAATCTAAGGTTGTTGGGTCCTCACAGACAAAGATGAGATATGTTGGAATTATGATTATTGATTAATTAGTAATTATCAAAAATTATAATTAAAAATCATAATTTGACAAAATTAATTTCTTAACCAAACCCTAGTTTAAGAATTGAAACCAGAGCTGTCCTCTGTTGTTGTAATTATGGCTCAAGGCCTCTGATAATTACAATTATTAAATGTCACAGTTTAATCAACAGTTTCTGCCGAAACGTGGGGAACTTAACCTTATTTTGACTGACAAATCACTCTTGCACAAAATAAACACAAAACACCTTCTCTTTATCAACGTGAAAATTTATTAAATCAATCAGCCTGATACAATCACCTCCCCGATTCAATAATCTTCACCTACTCAAACATGCAAAGTTCTAACTAAACAAAACAAGCAAACAGCAGTGGGTGTGTATGGGATCAACCAGCAGTTATGGCAAAAATGATAATATGACAAAGGGATGTGGTGGTGAACGGAGTTTGGGGGGCGTAATCCCCCCCACCAGGCGTCGAGGGTCGTAAAACTTCCCCCAAACAAAGTTGTTAACCCATAGGACAAAGAATCATAAAACTTTTGGCGGCAAGTTAGCAAGCAGTAAAGTTTGAGACAAAGAAGATGGTGAATTTCACCATCAGGTTATTATAGCAGTCAGTCTTATGGCGCACTTACGCTCAGGTGTTCGCATGGTAAAAACACAACTTGAGAAGCGCGGCGGCTTCCGAGTTCCACAGCAAGTTTCAAAACAATGGCATGCACATTCAATTCAGAACACATTACACTCTAAATGGCGATTCTGATCACACTAAAATCCTATCTCTACCCTGCCCAGACTATTCCTAATAAAGAAATAAAAGAAAATAATAAAGGATGGGTTTTACTGTGTTGAAGCCTTCCTTCTGGTCAGCGAGTGAGAGGGAGAGAGGGGAAGTTGGAAGTCACTGCGCGTCCGCAGTTAGCTTCAGGAAGAGCGGTCGATCTTCGTCCTCTGGCCTCCTTGGCGAAAGGGGAAAATATGATCTGACCGTCAGCAGTCGACTAGAACAAAACAAGGTGGCGATCCGTCTCCTTGAAACCTCAGGGGTTTTTGATTGCGCGTTAAACTCACATCTTCGATTGGTAAAATTGAAAACTTACAAGCCTTCTTATTCCTGTAAGCTTAATTCACTTAGCTTTCTCGTAGGCCAACAAAAGAGAATGTATGAAATCCACTTGGGATCTCTTCTCTAGAATTTGATGCTCCAGTTGTCGGTCCGGTTTCCAGCGTGAAAAGCAAAGGTGGGCAGTCTCATAGTCCGTTATATGGTCCGCTGCAGCATTCGAACTGGGACGTCCCCGTCTTATCAGCCGCAGTGCCCGCTGGGATTTGTAGTGGTATAACTGGACATACCATCATTGGTGTTTCCAGAGAAGGAAGAAGTTGACAGATCCTCAGACATCTCGCTGGAGGCAATCTTCATTAGCTTGGGGATGATGTTCGTCTCCCATTTGCGAAGAAAATTGTCAGCCTTTCCTTCAAAGAGTTTTCCAAAGTCTGCATCAAACTACGATATGAAGAGAGAGAGATTAACTTTTTAATGGGCTTCATTTCAATCCAAATTCCTCTTTAAAACTGAGGTGATCAATAAGGTATAACTACTTGCAAGCCACATTATTGCTTCAAAAGGCGCTGGACTGACAAATGTTTTATAACAAATTTGGCATCACATCAAGGATCGACTTACCAGACATGGCACTGTCAATGAACCGTGGATATTGTTGAAATATCTCAGTCAGGGTTGGAGACTGTGTTGTAATCTATGTTCTCCTTTGAATCTGGATCATAGAAGTGTTCCTTGGCACAAGTGATAAATTCAACATCAGTAAAATAAAAATAAAGAAAAAGTGCAGTATTTTTTATTACACTTTAGGTGTTTTGTATGCCAAAAAGATAAATACATAATTGCCAATAATAAATATTAGAACAAATAAAAACACTGCACTAAAGTCACTGGTTAATTGAAAAACATTATCCAAAAATTACTTTTCTGATTTTTATTTACAAATCCTTCACTGTGGTCCTGGATTTTGACGCATAGTTTAGGGAAGATGGAGACAATATTTTTGGCAAGTCACAACTTTTCATCACTGGATGGGTAACTGCAAGTAAATACATTTTTTTTATATCTGACAAAGTCATGAAGCAGTTACAAAAACATTAGCCCTTTATACCAGCTTAAACATCTGACCCCAAACAGTGGACGTTTATAAGAGAAAGCCAATTTGTTGTAATTATTAATGTAATTAAAATATTTGTGTCCCAGTGCTAGAGTGGGTATGGTTCATGACTACTCAAGTCATAACTATTTCACTGTAATAAAGTGGATTTAATTTTTTTAAGGCACAACTATAGCTTGGGAATATGATCAAATTCAATCTAATTGGTGGGGGTTTGCACCACGTATGCATACTATAGGTCAAAGGTGGCCAACCAGTTTAGCATTAAGAGCCAGAATAAAAGAGCCGCACAACAAAATGTTGAAACTCAGAAGTTTCATCATAAGCCTAAACAGCTTTTAAGATTTTCATATCAGATTTTCTTAATTCTTAACTGACCACTTGGTTTATTTCATTATCTGGAGGACTGTGTGTGTGGATATAATGAAAATAAAATAAGTAATATGCACAACAACCACAGAGCAAGATCAGTGAAATTGCTGGGAGCTGCACAGGACAGAGGGAGAGCCGAATGCAGCTCTTCTTTCCCGCTCCTACTAGAGCAGTGGTAAATGCTAAATGTAAAATTTTCGCTAATGTTAGCATAAAGCCTTTTTAATAAGCGCGGGTAAAAAAAAATAGCTGCCAGGTGTATTAGCTCTCTCTGCAATGTAATAAAATCACATTTTATTTATTTCAACACTTCTTAATTAAGAGTGTACAGGTGACAAGCAAGTCTTGTCATTTCTAGTCAAAGAGTTTCGGTGTAAGCTAAGCTAACCGTCACTGACCGATGTCAGGCAGTAAGAGTCACGACAGACGGACTAAGTAACTAAACAACACAAATCAATCTTATTAAGGAATTCTACTCATGTTTTGTTAACAGTTTATGGAATAAAACATTATTTTACCTTTCATGCAGGACGTCCTGCAGTGGCGTTACTGGCGTTTGCTTCAGTTGACTTTTTTTTTTCTTGTGGAAAGTTCCGGAACTCAAGATGTCCAAGAAGTGATGTGATTGGTCAGTGGTTTAACACATATTGTGTGTGTCCAGTTGTTTTAACTAGAACAACCCCATGATTTTGTAGAAAAAAAAAACAAGATGTGTTTGCTTGATGGTAACACAGAAAATGTGTCAAAAAACAACACATTTGTTTTAAGAGTGTAACAGATAGGGGTGCCACCATTTTGTCCAATTAGTCCTGACAGTCTTTTTCCAGATTAGTGGCCCCTGTGGTGTGCCTGCTCACACAGCAAAGTCAAAGGTTTATAGAGGAAGCTACGAGCCTCCCATCATGTGACCTCGAAAGACCAGTCACCTTACATTTAGATGCCCCTTTTTCAATCCATGCCTGTTTTTCATGTGGAGCAGCTGCTGTCTGCATATCCAAAAGCTCAGTTTTTGTTTTATCTTCAGAATGAGCCATGATAATATTCATTTGTAACATTTGAAGCATAGTTTTGTCCTCTTTCTGGCACAGGAATCAGGGGACACTTTTGTGTATTGCACCCTTACTTCTGGTATGGGCCACTGGACCAGAGGAGTAAGCCTTTGGATCTATGTGTAGACCTGATTAAATTTTTACTGCATGTAAAAACTGTTTATTGATCTTTGTCAGACAGACAGGGTATTTAGCAGGAATGTTCTGACACTGATATTTGCTTTCAGTGGTATTTATATTTATATATGTAGTATGTTAGCAGTCCAGGAGGGGGCTACGAGCCTTGTTAGGCATAGTTTTGGGTTTTGCAATGGGAAACCTGTGTGAAAATGTGCTCCATGTGAAAAGCGAACAAAACTCCTTTTATTTTTTCCCTCAGGGGTTTTGGGATGTAAAAAATGAATCACCATCTTTTTAAATTTTGGATTGGCTGAGGGGAGGGGGCATTGGAAAAGGGGATTGGAGGGTGAGGGGTGGTAGAGGGGATGTTTGGGGGGAACTTCCCTAAAAGAGACGGAGGGTAAAAAACAAGACAAAAACCGAAGCAAGGGCCTTTTTTTAACTTATAAAATTGAGCTAGCTGTGTATAAAAGCAGGCTAAAAAAAAGGGGCGAAAAAAACCCCGGGCAGAAACCCAGATACCCGCTCTAGGTGCCCCGGGGAAAAGCCTGGAAACCCTCCCTCGGCAACGGGGGGTTTCAACAGTGGGTTTTTGGGTATCGTTTCAGCTGGGTTTTTTTTGGATAGTTTCAGCAATTTTTAAGAGGTAAAACCAAAAAGGAAAATCGAAAAACCAAAACCCCTGGACTTTATGTGGGGGTACTAAACCATTTTTTAGTTTCAACAGAGCAAGGGGGGCTGCACCCGTTTTTACCCACGCCGCCCCCGGCTAAAATCACCCCCCAACGGGGGGTTTTTTAATTGCATATAGGTAAATTTGGAAAAACAGTGAAACAGCGCGGGATTTTTTTTGGGGTTTTTCATTATTATATATTACCGGTTTGGGGGATCCCGGTTAAATTTTTTTTGTATGAAATTTTTTTATTTGTAGGAACTGTAAAAAAGGGCATGTTTTTTTGGGCCAAAGGATTATTTGGGGGAAATACCCAAAATAATAGTATCTACATGCTAAAAAGGTTGGGTTTGGGGTTTCAAGTGAAGGGGGAATTAACATATTTTTTTAAAAGAATGTTAAACTAATTTTTTTAAACAACTCGGGCCTTTAATCGTGTTTTCTTTCAAATATTTTCTTTTCATCTCTAATAAATAAAAAGATTTTTTTAAAAAACTTTTGTTTGGTTTTTTGGGCCCTAAAATTAGGGGAAAAGGGGGGGTGGGAAATTTTAAATAAACGGGGAAGTAAAAATTTACTAAGGGAAATAAAGAATATAGTCGAATTCAGGGCCCCTATCCAAAGGCAAAAAGGGTTTTAAGGGAAGCGCTAAATATTTTTTAAAATGTGGGGGAAAATCGGGTACATAAAAGGTACGCCCGGACCCAATCACTAAATATCAAGGGTTTTCCTTTTAGGGGGGGGCGTTTTTAAAAATCGGGGGTTTTTTTTTTTTTTCCCCAAGGGGGGGGGAAAATTTTGCTGTACAGAAATAAATTTAGTGGATGGGTTCCCTAAATTTTTTTTGAGGGGACACTGTTGCAGGGCAGGTCTGTTTGCTACACACATCTACCCATTCTTCCCTTCCCTCCTCAGTATCACTCCAAACTTCTGATAATATTGCACCACTCCTATCATGTGTTCCTTTTAGGAATGCAGTTATGTTGTTTAACTGTGCATACAAGGTTTCTATCATACTAGCCATCTGCTCAACTTGCTGATCCTTTTCCCGTCTTCTCTTTATTTTTTCCAACTTCAGTATCTTCTACTACACCTTCAATTCTAAGACAGGAAAATGTTGTTCATGTTCTTTTAACATTTTTGCAACTTCAACATACGGTGGAAGAATGCTAAAGGGGGGAGCTGTTGTCTCCATGTCCTGTCTTTGTAGAACAGGAAGCTGCGGATCACAAAAGGATGCAGATTGGACAGCAGCCTGAAACTGGGGTCTTGTGCCCACTTTTCTTGGCAGGGGTTTGCTCAAAACAGTTTTTGAAATGCAAGTATGTGAACTTATAATGGTCATTTTGTTTCAATTCCTGCTTTTTGTTTTTTAATTTAGACAACTTCCCTGAAACAGCTTTTATTACCTGTGCTGCAATAATTTCGGATTTTTAATTATTAACAATAACTGCCGATATCTTAATGTACTTTTGCAACAAGGAAGTGTTCTTATCTGCTGAGCCTCGATCCATTTAGCAACAGCAGCAACAACCTTTTCGTTGGCGATCTTTTCCCATCAGATGCTCTGAACAGTGTGGCTATAGCATCTGGTTCAACATTTTCCTTCGTCTATCAGATATCCAGACCTCTGACATAATTTCCCTTGTGAATTCAGAGGTTTCTTGTTCGAAGCAGTTTGCCGAGAAGTCCTATGATCACAACTGGCTTTGCTTGGTGGGACCAGCCCATCTGTCCCTCGTCAGTTTTCCAGCTCTGATCCAAGCAGCTCTTATCCTCTTCTTTTCAGGAAAGTAGTGCAGACTAATGGCTGCTGTCGTAGTATTGCTGCCACCGCAGCAATGCAATGTTTTCACCCAATCAACGGCTGTTTTTTCTAACGCAACTTGGCTTCTCCCCCCCTGAAAAAAAAAAAAAAGATTTTTTCTTATTGACGCTCACACAATGAATGACGGGAGACTATCCCTCTGACGTCACTTCCTGGCGACTTTAGACTTGCAATATTTAACAATGAAATATGCCTATTTTGTCACACAATTGTCTTCAATGCTAATATGATTTCAATTGCTGCCCAATTTCTTAAAGATTAAGATATTTCCATTCAGAATATGCATTTGAGTGCATTTGAGTAAAAGAGAAAGAATAATTGATTTGTCATTTTCTATCAGAACCAGGGGACTCTGGCGCAGGAACAATCACGGAGACAGGAAAAAAGTTTGAACAAGTTTATTGAAAGTACAGGCTGACTCAGGATCCAGCATGTGTCAGTCTCCCAGCATCGGCACACTGGGAAGGAGATGACAGTTAGTAATAGAGAGGATGATAGACTGTTGCTGAGAGAATTGAACTCTTAGTTGCAGGTGAAGAAGAGAGTTCCGAGAGGAGATGAGCATGCCACGGAGACTGAGGTTGACAGGTCATTGTGCTGTGTGAGCAGGGTTCTCCAGATGGTTAGTGGTGTTGGAGGGTGGACCGGCAGGATGTGGAAGCGAACAGCAATGCTAATAGTAGATCCAGGAAATTCAGGGAGGTCTTATGGCTGAAGTAATTTCATCTATGGATTTACCAACCAACCAGGAGGCTGAACCATAATTCTGGATTACCCTGTGCTAAGGTCTGTGGCCTGACATCACCTCCCCCCTCAACGAATGCCTCCTGGCAGCTGATCTGAAGTGGATGGAGAAGCAGCCTTGAACTTCGTAATGAGGGAAGGGTCCATAATGATCTGTCTGGGAAACCACTAGCGATCCTCTGTACCGTATTCCTCCCAGTCAACCAGATACTGCATTCTACGACCTCTCTGACGGGAAGTCACAATCCGGCTCATGTGAGTGGAGGAGGTCTGGCCAGAGGGCACAGAGGACTGGCAAGGAATGGTTTAATTTGGTACACCTGGAAAGTAGGATGAACACAGAGATGGGAGTTTGAGGTGCAACGAAGTATGACTGATAACAGCCTTGATCTGGAATAAGCTTTGAATGGGAAGTTTTGAACAGAAAGCCAAACTTCCTGTCCAGGTAAGGGAGTGGGGCCGGTTTTCTCTTCTGGTCAGCATGTTTCTTGGTGTGAAAGGATGATTGTTGAAGTGCTATTGTCTGGTTCCAGATCCTATGGCAACAGGAGAAGTGGACTCAGACAGAGGGGAGAACAGGTTCGGGAAAAGAAAAATGGAGAGTGACAGTTGATAACCCAAGGATTACTCAAATGTTCACATACCAGTAGTGGATGCAGAGATGTGGGAGTTATGTGTGTATTCCACCCAAATGAAGTGTTGGCTCCAGGACTGAGGGTTGTTGGTGCAGAGGCATCGCAGGGTGTTCTCCATTTTTCCTGGTTCAACCTTTCACACTGGCCATTGGTCTAGGGATGGAAACCAGAAGAAAGTGTTGACTGTGCGGCCAAAATGGAACAGAAATCCTTCCATACCTGAGAGATGAACTGGGGACTTCGGTCTGAAATGATTTCAACGGGGAGTCCATGAATCCTGAAAACATGGTTAATAGGTAGTTTAGCAGTGACAGCAGCAGATGGCAGTTTGGCTAAGGCAACTAAATGACATGCTTTGGAGAATCAATCAATAATGGAGAGAATGACTGTTTTATGGTGTGAAGTAGGCAAATGAAATATGACAAAGTCTAATGCGATATAAGACCAGGGTCGACTGGGAATAAACAAAGGTTGAAGGAGTCCGGCGGGAAGTCAATGAGAATTTTTGCTGTGAGCACAGATGGAGCATGCTTTGACGTAATCCACTACATCTCTGTTCAGAATAGGCCACCAGTTGTACCTTCCTATGAAGGGGATGGCTTGACTTGAACCAGGATGTTAGAAGATGGATGCATGAGCCCAATGGATGACTTGAGATCTCATATACGAGGGGACATAACGACAACCAGGGGGTCCTCCTCCAGGCTCAGGTTCTTCTTCTTGGGCTCTCTGTACTTGATCCTCAATGTTCCATATGAGGGACCCGATAATACATGACTGGGGGATGATAGGTTCGGGTAGGTATTGTTAGGTACTGGTGAAATGGGTGAATGTAGATGTCATAATTCAGGGGTGTCAAACTCCAGTCCCCGAGGACCAGTGTCCTGCAACTTTTAGTGTGTCCTGGTCCAACAGACATTAAAAAAACGGCTGCATTTCCTCCTCAGTAAGCAGTCAAGTTCTCCACAGTCCTGCTAATGACTGGGGGACTGGGGGATGATAGGTTCGGGTAGGTATTGTTAGGTACTGGTGAAATGGGTGAATGTAGATGTCATAATTCAGGGGTGTCAAACTCCAGTCCTCGAGGACCAGTGTCCTGCAACTTTTAGATGTGTCCCTGGTCCAACAGACATTAAAAAAACGGCTGCATTTCCTCCTCAGTAAGCAGTCAAGTTCTCCACAGTCCTGCTAATGACCTAATTATTTGATTCAGGTTTGTTGAATCAGAGGAACATCTAAAAGTTGCAGGTCACCGGCCCTGAAGGACTGGAGTTTGACACCTGCGTCATAGCTGAGATCAGGGCTCTGTGGGGGCCATCCCATCACTTCCAGTAATTCTTGATCTTCTTTATGCTAAAGATAGTTCTTAATGACTTTGCCTGTATGTTTGGGTTCGTACACTTTGCATTTTGTAAATTGATAAAAATAAAGAATCGTCATTTACATTTCTGAAAGCATTCTTTGACAGCATTTTTTTCCCACACATGCCTATAACGTTTGCACAGTACTGTATATAGGTTTGGCATACACTCACAGGGTTGGGTGTTTCTTTCGGAGGGAGGGTTATCTAGTTGTGGGCATTCCACAGTCTACCTAGTGCCTTGGGGGTTAACTGGTCTAAAGTGGTGAGGTGCCTTTAAATGACACCTCATCAGGGGGCTTTTAGGAGTAGCCTTTCTTAATTTTACTTATAGATGATCTTTCACACACACACTATAATAACAAAGTGTAAATTCTATTTTCACTTTTGTTAGGATACGGATAAGAATCCTCATTGGTGTAAATTACAAGAACAAAGACCTACGATTTGACTTAGGGTTTAGTACATTGGGTTTGGTAACTCGGTTGATTAAAATGCTGCAGCAAAGCTTAGATTAGGGATTGGACACCTGCTATTACATGCCATATCAGATACACTCTTAAAACAAATGTATAGTTTTTTGACACATTTTTTTGTTACCATCAAAAAACCACATTTTTTTTCCCACAAAATTGTTTTTTTTTAAAACAACATAAAAAATTTTTTTCCTTGACCAATCACATCACTTCTTGGATAAAGAAAAAAAAAAGTCAACTGACCAAAACGCCAGTAACGCCACTGCAGGACGTCCGTGCAGCAGGAAAGAAAAGGGAAAAAAAATGTTTTTTTTCCTAAAATGTTAAAAAACATGAGTAGAATTCCTTAAAAAGTTGATTTGTGTTGTTTAGTTACTTAGTCCGTCGTCGTGACTCTTACTGCCTGACATCGGTCAGTGACGGTGTTTCTTATCACCGAAACTCTTTACTAAAAATGACAAGACTTGCTTGTCACCTGTACACTCCTAATTAAGAAGTGTTGAAAAAAAATAAAATGTATTTTTTTTCATTGCAGAGAGAGCTAAAACACCTGGCAGCTATTTTTTTTTTAGCGCTTATTAAAAAAGGCTTTTAACATTAGCAAAAATTTTTATTTTCTTCACCACTGCTCCAGTAGGAGCGGGAAAAAGAAAAAGAGCTGCATTCGCCCCCTGTCCTGTGCGAGCTCCTAGCAATTTCACTGAACATGCTCTGTGGTTGTTGTGCTATTACTTATTTTATTTTTTTAACCACACACACCCCTCCCGATAATGAAATAAACAAGTGTTCATTTTTAAGAATTAAGAAAATCGTTTAAAACTTTTAAACTGTTTAGGCTTATGATGAAACTTCTGAGGGGGGTTTCCCACATTTTTGTTGTGCGCCTTTATTCTGGCTCTAATGAACCTGGTTGGCCACCTTTGACCCAAATATGCTTACTTTGGGCAAACCCCCACCAATTAGATGGAATTTTTACTATTCCCAAGCTATATTGTGCCTTAAAAAAAAAATCCACTTTTTTACAGGAAAAAAGTTTTTCGACTTGAGTAGTCATGAACCATACCCACTCTAGCACTGGGACACAAAATTTTAAATTTACATTAAAATTACAAAATTTTGGCTTTGGTAGCCCCTGTTGCCCCCTTGCAGCAAGAAGGTCCTGGGTGGATTCCCGGCCCGGGGTCTTTTTCATGGGGTTTTTGCATGTTCTCCCCGGCATGCGTGGGTTCTCACCGGTACTCTGGCTTCCCCCACAGTCCAAAGGCATGCCTGTTAGGTTAATTGCTCACTCTAAATTCCCCTTAGGTGTATGAAAATTAGTGTGGTGCATGGTTGTTTTGTGGGGTTTGCCCGCGATGGACTGGCGACCTGTCCAGGGGGGGGTGTACCCCGCCCAAAAGGACGCTGGGGGATAGGCACCAGCTTCCCCAGCGACCCCCTAATTGGAAAAAAGCGGTAGAAAAATGACCGACTGGCTGACTGACTGTTTTTTGGGGGTCAAATTTTTTAAGCTGGTATAAAAAAGGGTAATTTTTTTGTAAAAACTTCATGAGTTTGTCAGTAAAAAAAAAAATTTTATTTACTTGCAGTTACCCATCCAGTGATGACAAGTTGTGACTTGCCCCAAAAAAATTGTCCTTTAATCTTCCCTAAACTATGTGTCAAAAATCCGGACCAAAAGTGAAGGAAGGGTAAAGTAAAAAATCAAAGAGTAAATTTTTTTTGGTTTTTTTTCCAAAAAAAAAAAGAAATTGTGATTGATTTCACAGACATGGGTGCAGAAAACAGAGTTAAAGGTTGTAGATATTTACTTGTGTGCGTTGGATACTTTCACAAGATGGGTGGAGGCAAAACCCACCTGAACTGAAACTGCTAAAGAGGTAAATAACTGGTTCATTAATGAGCTTATTTCACAATATGGTGTGCCATATTGCATACGATCGGACAATGGCACTCATTTCACTGCAGAGGATCTGCTAAAGGTTGAACAGTATTTTGGCATGTAACACAAATTTGGTTCTGCACACCACCCTGCATTTCCGGATTTGGTGGAAAGATTTAACGCAACTATCAAACAGCACCTTGCAAAAGTATGTGCTGACACAAATCTTAACTGGCTGGATGAACTTCCCCTAGTGATGTTTACCCTCAGATCTTCACCACATGAACAAATGGGGTTGACCCCACATGAACTACTGACAGGAAGGAAAATGCCCTGTCCTTTCACTGCTCGGCTGAGTAGTGGCTGCGAGCCCAATCTGGACTCGCAATGGGAGGAGTTTGATGATTATTTAAAGCAATTGCAGTCTGCTGTAAAATTTCTGTCGCACAACGTACAGGAAGTGCTAACCAAATATACAGCAGGACCAGAGCCGGAGCACATTGCTGAAGGAGAGTGGGTGTACAGAAATTGTTCCACAGAACCTGGAACGAACCAAGGTGGATTGGACCCTTTAAAGTGGCAAGTGCAACCACTTACAGTCCCAAAGTGTGGTTGGATGAAGAACAACAAAAGGTCATAAAACCCTGGCACAAATCACACTGCAGAAAAGGGGAACAACCAACTGAAAGAAACCTCAGAGAAATCAGAAACCCCCAGAGGGACAAAGGAGAAGAGGAATGAGTGAAAGGGAGGAAAAACAAGAAATAAATTTAAATAAAATCATAACTAATAGAAATATTGTAACTTAAGTGATTCAGTCAGATATTTTTTTTAGTTAATTTTAAATTTGTGAAATGGCCCGAATCTTATGGAGAGCCATTTCATTCAAAATTAAATAAATATGGCTATTGATAAATTATTAATAAATATTCCATGAAATAAATAAATATCCCCATGAAATAAAACATATGATAATATAATTACAATAATTAATATAATATAATACAATAATAATTATTATTATTTATTATTTTTAATTATTAATAATAATTATTAATAATTATTATTGCAGATTTAATTTACTTCATAATGCAGTTTTATTTTGTGACACTTTTGTTTTGTAAAGCTACTTTACGTATTTCAGTGACTTTAATTTTTTAACCCTGTTTTTCATTTTAAGCTGTTTTTATTTCATGCTCATATTCAAATAAGGGGGCAGAGTTTTATCTGTGGGGTGGCGCTGGGACAGCAGGGCCGAGCTCAATTCGTGGCAGTCGCAGGCAAAATTGGCCTGAATTCTCACAGAGGAGCTCCCCTGTGTCACAGCCTTTTATTAAAGAAAGGGAAAAAAACTCATGTTTCAGCATCGTGGGTGTGGCTACACACAGTTTCACAAACACAAATTCTACTGAATAAAATTGGTTCTCGTCCAGATACTGATACAGCACACACGTCCACGTCTGGCATTCAAGGACACGGAGATTGGCTGGGGTGCGAACAGCTTGCTTCCCAGAACTCCCACATACACACAAGTTCCTGCTCAGTCTGCATACCAACCACCCAAATGCATCTCTAAGACAAGATGACATTTCTGTTAATAGGTTATAAAAGTACTTCAAAGATAAATGTGAAAAGTATTCAAACTACTTCAATCAAAGTTCACCAAACTAAATAAATGGAAATGTCTTTTAATGGTAAATCATAAGGATAAAGAATCTTTTTTAAACCAAGCAATGATAAATTATGTACAAATCTTCCAACAATTCCCTCCTGTTTATTATTGATTAGTTTAAAACAAGTCATCCATGTCTACACTTCCTTTCAGCTTTATGCACAAACATTTAGTACTAAACTATTTCCGTGTCATCATCAGGATCTGGATCATCTCTCGCCAACAGCTGGTAATCCTGGGACAGCATTACTCCAACTATGCCTGCAACCATCTTCGAAATCATTGCTCTGATACAAGGAATGACACACATGGTGAAAAGGCAAAACAGCACTAATGTTATAAGGAAGGGAGTCATGATTTTCAGCAACAGTTCCCACCACGGTGCAGAGATAAGCCATTAGAACAGGCCTTCCTGTCCTGGGCGTGCATCCTGCTGCATACCTTTCCTTATCTCTTTGAGCTGGGCTAGCGCGTCACTCACAGTGTGACCATCTCCAGCTTCGTCAGGATGTAGGTGCAACAGGTCTCATTCAGAAAATCCAACATCATCCTTCTTTTGCAGTACCACTTTTCAGAGTGCTGTTATTTCCTTGGACATTCCTGTAAGAGCTTTATCAGAGGCATTAAAAAATAACCCTAACCTATAATCTATGGTTTCTAACCTGAGCATGTTTTTTCCTACTCCTAACCATGCGAATAAACCTAACAAGATCTTATCTCCTGTTGATCTTTGTTTAAACTCTGGAGGGCAGCTACTGGGACAGAACCCCTTCCTCCTACACAATGAGGGAACCGAGAACCTGCTAATAGTTCGACATAGTTAAAGACAGGAGCAGTGACATTTAATGCAAATGTAAAAATTGTGAAATTACAGGTGTGAAATTTAGTAAAGTTTACTCTCAGTACCAAATGATAATTCTCACGGTTTCCTTCAAGGCTCTCCTTTATGAAACACACATCCTCTGGTGTTGGCACTGGTCTGGCTGGAAGAAATAGGATGTCTGGATACACATAACAATCAGAGACATTTCTTTTTTTTTTAGCAATGACTTTCACATAATGGTGCCATATATTTGTTTCATATAAATGTGCTATAGCTTGATAAAAAATGTCATGGAATCCTTCATTGATCCACCTTTTAACCTTTTGCTGGGGCTTTGTTAATCAAACAGAACTAATAAGGCTAAGGTACAAAAACCAGCTATGATTAATTGCTTCAATAACATTTTTTAAACCTTTTTTTATTCAGGTGTTATCAGTCAATCACTTACCTCCCCTAAGTGCTAGGAGGGACCGTTGGTTTCTTCACTGACGTTGAGACGAAGCACTTCTTAACGGTTACCCCCCCTTTATAGTCAGACTTAAAGTCACCATCTAGCTTCAGGAGAAAGTATTGACTGACCCACCTTAATGTATCCAAGTAGCAGTGGGAGTTGTAAGAACCACCAGTCTCCTTCCTTCACATCTGAGGAGGTCTGTGGGGTGTCAAAAACATTTAGTAGATTATTTGCACTTTGTATTTCTCTAGATTGTAATGTTTTTCTCATATAATCTGCCATTGTTCTATCCAGTTATGGGTCTTTTAATTCCTTCTCCAAATCAGGAATGTAATAGGGTCATGCCATGTATTATTTCAAAAGGTGTTAAACATCCTTGAGCTGATGGAGTTATTCTCATACTAAGTTTTACTATTTCCATGAATTCAACCCAATTTCTTTTTGTTTCTTCCATTGTTTTTCTTAATTTATTTTTAATTGTGGTATTAGTCCTTTCTACAAGTCCGGCACTCTGAGGATGACAACTGCAATGTGTTTTTAGATCAATGTTAAAACATTTTCCTAATTCCTGTATTATTTTATTTACAAAAATGCGTTCCATTATCAATATAGATTCTTCCTGGGATTCCAAAAGTTGATATTATATTTTTGCACAAAGCTTTTCTACTGTTATTGGTCAGGTGATTTGCAGGGAAAGATTTCTACTCACTTTGAAAATGCATCTATTATCACTAAGCAATGTTAATATTTATACTCCCTCCTGTTGAGACATGGCTTTGGCCATGGTTCACATTTGTAATCCCTTCACATTTACACCCAGCTAATTTAGCGGGTAACAGTACAGCATCTAATAATTTCAGTAATAACTTTTTTTTAATTTTTAGCATTTTTCCATTGTGCTGTCAATTATACCTTTTATTTATTTTCATACATAATATGGGAGTTCAAGATGTTAATAAGACCTGTATGATGTCATGATAGATAGTGTTAAATAAAATGAAATTGAATCTTCTTTTACAAACGTTTATGTTTTGCTATGATAAAGCTGCTCTCTTTTAATCATCTGATTCCATAACAATTTTTTGTGGTATTCATTAGTAAGATTATAACGGCTCTGAATGTTTTAATTCTAATCTAGCTTTATTATGTTGTTTCTATTATTTTTTAGTATTATTTATTTATTTATTTTTAATGCAGTAAGTCCTCATTATATTTAAGAATGAGGTAACTATTTTTGTTAGTTGCTATTATTTTAATAATGCTTGGTTTAGTTCTAATAAAAAAAACTCACTCCTCATTGATGAACACAAAAAATGAAGGGCATATTATCTCTTATAATCTTAGTTTGTCTTACCCAGTTTTATAAACACACTGTACAGTTTCAGTCAGCTATAGTTCTTCCCTTTTAATTACACTTTGTATTTATTTCAAGTAACTAAAGTTTTTTTTAAATTAAAACTAATTTTCTCAATTTCACCTCCAGTCCAGTAATTCTTTTTAAAGGGAGCATTTTGTCTTTTGTCAAATCTGAGTCTAATTTAAATTTTCTGAACCCTGACTGGAAAAACTCCAAACATCTGTTAAAATCCCTTTTTGTTTACCATAAAGAACTGACCTAATATTATTATGGTACTGTTGAGGATCAGACTTCCCTTTGTAGTCTTTTAAATTATTTTGCACATATACCCTAACTTTTTACAAAACATGAAACAGACATTTCAAAAAAAACAGACAGACAAAATGGAAAACATTGGCCACATAAAAAGTTTGTTTCACTGTTTTTGTAAAGGATTGTGAAAAGTTGAAGAGAGGTCTATGAACTTTCTTATGTGTATCAGTATTTTCAATACAGGTAGAACCGTTGCTATCTTTATATGATTTTGGAAAAGATTCTGGAGACCTTATTTTGACTTGCTTAAGTTTGGCAATGATCATCAGAACATCAGACCTTTATTAGCACTTTTAAGGTCCCTCAAAGACGCTCTACAATGAAATCAGTCTTTCCTATTCACACACATTCACACACTACATACTTACTTCTCTGTCAGATAAATTTAATTTGCAAAAAGTTTAATATAATTTTCCTTTTATATTCTTAAAATACACAATGTTTCCTCATAACCCTTTTTGTTTCCAGTAGGTCTGTGTTAGAGTTAAAAAGCTGATAAGTACAGACAAGTGTATGAATAAGACACAAGGTGAACCAAGTAAGTTTGACTTGCAAGGGAGAGACAGTCCTCTGCAGAACAGCGACTTCCTTCTCACAAAGGGAGAAGTCCTTGGAACAGCCTTTTATTTACAACTCACATTCCAACAAGCAAAAAGCGGTAATCAGTTCAGCCAATTCTTACAGAGATTCCAACTTAGAAGAGTGGTGATTCCCATATATGGTATAAGCATGTCATGTCCAGGGATTGATCCACTCCAGACTAGAGGCTGACATTTTTTCGGGAATCCCACGGGTCACGGGATTCCCATGGGAATCCCGCGGGACCGGAGACAGCATTAGTAAAGATCACGTGATTGGGACGGTACAGGATAAAAAATGAACGGGAGCAGACGGGAGCGGGAGCTAACCAGTAGGAGGGAAAATAAACTAGGATCAATTGTCTTTGGGAAAATGAAAAAATGAGACTTTGTTAAAATTTTTAAAAAAAAAAAAAATTGGCTCGACACCGCCATTGTGTAGTTTTTTTTCCAAGAGGCATATACTATAATGTGAGTCACAGAAACACAGCCCCCAAAAATCAACAGTGCTTCTGATCGATGTTTTCCCCCCTGCATTCAGAATGGAGGGAGCAAACGCAGGTGGAGAACTGGACGTGGTAAAATTGGGATTTGCAACGTAAGTCAGAAGTAAGAACTTATCTATTAAACTCATAGAGCTGACAGGAAAGTCGCAAAATTTTACTAAACTTCAGGAGAGTTGAATGCAGCGTTGTTAACACGCAGTATGCTGCTTGTAAAATGTGTTTGGTCGTAATCAAGTACACCAGTGATTAAGGCAAAAATTTTTTAGACAAATTCTGGATTGAAAACAGTCCTCCATCATTTATTCGTCAAAAAGAAAAGTACCATCACGCGTCAAGTCTCATCTGACCAAAAAAATTGCTTGCATGTGCACTAAAGATTTAAGAGCCTTTGCCACAGTAGAGGGGAAAAGGGGCGGAGGGGGGGCAAGGGGACATGGGGGGGTTTTTTTTTTTTTCGCGTCCCCACAAATACTTTTTTCTTTTGCTCGCAAAAATTTTTAATCGCCTTAGAAAGCTGTGCATTTTGGAACAGCAGCAATTTGCAAACTGCTTACAAAAAAACAGCACTGATATGGTTTATTTGTCATATGCAGGTTTAAAAATGCAGTTCACAAGGCCATTAAATGCTTAGAAAAAAAGAACCCTCCAATCCAGAATAAAACAAAAGCACTAGTGGCGTGCAAAAAAAAAAGTACACATCATGCAGCAGCAATAAGCAAATAAGTGTCACAGATGTGGTTTTGGCAGTATTGGTCCAGGTTTTAGTTACGAGCTTGTGGAAATAAAATGTCTTTAAGCTATGAAAGATCATTTTTATTTAAAGGCCGATTTCAAAAAAAAACTCAAAAATCAAAAAAAGGGTGTAGTGTTTGATCCATTTTTTAGTTATCTGGTTTGGAAAACTATCCCCCAAGTATTGCGAGATAACGCAAAAAAATATTTTTGTGAGAAGGCAAAAAGTTTGCGTGGGGAATGCAAAAATATTGCGAGCGAACCAAAAGTATTGCGTGGGGGCGAAAAAAAAAAAATTCCCCTGTCCCCTCGCGGGTTTCCGAAGAAAGGCTTCATCAAGGGAAGATATCTAATAAATACGTTGTTAAAAAGAAAAAAAATTTTAATGTACCATTAAAATTTTCAATTTTTTTAATACATCATTAATATTAGGTGTACCACTAATTACGTCATGTCGTCTTTAAAATTATACTTAATTATTCAGTGGCACATTTAATTGCATAATATTCCATTTCATAAAATAAAAGGTACATTTATTGTTTCCCAAAAATTAATAAATAAATAAAAAGGTACCTTTTATTTTAATGCCACATTTTTAATGTTACATTTCTTTCATGTTACATTTACTTCACTTATGGGACATTCACAAATTTTTTTTTAATGATGATTTTACTGTATTAATTTTGGGCCCGGGTTTGACCCTCCATTCTTGGGCCTGTATAGGAGGTCATGTCAGAATTTGAATCAGGTGTGCTGGAGCAGACACACATCTAAAACTTGCGGGAAGGGGTCCCTGAGGACCAGGGCTGTGAACCATTGAGGTACAGTTTCTAAAATTGTGAAGGTAATGCTTTTTTGGCCCTTTTGTTCACCAAGTACAGTTCTCTTGCTAGGGGGATTTTCTTTTTTTTTCAGCAATTTGAACATAAAAGTAATGTCATTGTTCAAAAGGGAAAAAATCACAAAAAATAAGTAAATACAAATATGTACATTTTGTTTTCTAAGATAGGCATGGTCTGTTTCCTTTTTTGATATTTTATTTTTCTTCATTATTATTCTTTATACTTTAACTGGCCTTTTTTTTCCGCTAAAACAGGGACCAATGGGGTTCTTCAAACAAAGAAATTGCCAAAAAACCCAACTGAAGAAAACAAAATGGGATGGGGACAGGTGGGAGTCGTTCTAATTGGGAGCGGATGGGGGGGAGTCAAATTTTCCAGGAGTGGGATGGGGCAGGTTTTTTTTTTATGCTGGCCTGGGATTGGGATGGGACAGGACATTTTTCTGTGGGGGCGGGGGGGGGGCAGGAGAGAAAAAACCACTCCCGTGTCACCCCCTACTCCAGACCACATTCCTTAACTTTCCCCAAACCCTTTGTCCAGACTAAAAACCAATCACAGGGAAAATCTTCACTAGAGTAGAAATTAAAACAAAACCTTGTTTTTTAAACTAAACAATGATAATTTTTTATACATTTTTTTCCCAAAATTCCCTCCTGTTTATTATTGATTAGTTTTTAATCACATTCATGTATACACTTCCCCCAAAAACTTTATGCATACACCTCATTAATTTAAAACCATTGTTAAGTTTAGTGACTTCTCCTCCATAATGTCATCATAGTTCTGGTTCTCGTCAAGAAGTTGGTAATCCTGGGACAACATTGTATCAACAATTCATCCAACCATCCTGAATATCATTGCTCTAATACAGCGAATAACACACAGAGTAAAAAGGCAGAACAACAATAACACAGCGATGACAGGGGTCATGTTTTTCAAAAACAGTTGCCAACACGGTCCAGAAGTAAGTCACAAAAAAAACTGATGGACATCCTGCTACATTACCCTTTTAATTTCATTTAATTGGCGTATAGCATCGCTCACTGTGTGTCCATCTTCGCCATTGGTCTCATCAGGGATGTAGGTGCAGAAGGTCTCGTTCAGGAGAGCGCAAACTCCCCCAACTGAGGTGGTCAGCAGGTCCAAAACCATCCTGTTCTGCAACACCACGGTTCGAAGAGCTGTGACTTCTGTGAACAGTCCTGTAAGAGCTTTTGTGGTTGCATTAACAAACAGTCCCAGTCGATAATCTATAGTGTCTAATCTAAGCATATTCTTTCCTACTCCCAACCATGGGAATAAATTTAGCAAAAGCTTATTCCCTATTGATCTATGCTTGAATTCGTCAGGAACATCTGATCCCCCCACACCGTCATGTGGCTTCACACGGATGAGTTCCCTTTTACTCCTATTTAGGGAAGGTTGAACTGAAATTACATAAGTGTGATCAGTGACATAAACAGGTGCATAAACACCACTCCAACATGGAGGCAACTGCAAATAAATGGCAGTTCCACACATCCAGTGAAATCCACCAATTGCATAAGTGCCCTGTTACACATGCGCATTGGAATAGTCCCCACTGGGATGGAACCGGTGCCCACGACACAATGAGAAAAATAGGAACCTGCAAGAATCTCCACATAATTGGACACAGGAGTTGTAACATTAAACTATTTAAACTTTGTAACATCACAGTTGTAAAATGTTACATTACCCATTACCACGCGGAAACAGGTACTGGTACCAGAAACACTATTTCTGATAAAACACTCATCTCTTGGTGCTGGTACTGGTCTAGCTGTCAACCTGGGCTGGTTGGAAGAGATAGGAAGTTCAGTGCATACATAACAACCAGAAATAATTCTGGACTTGGTTACAATTTTTATTGGTACCAGCTGTTAGTGTCAAACAAGTAATTTATATCTTGTATAAACATTCCATGGAAATCTTCATTTATCCACCTCTTTAATTTCTGGAGATTATGAGATTGTAGAAATTTCTAGCATAGTATTTATAAAATCAGGACACACATGATAAACAAAACTAAATGTTTCAACAACATCTTTCATTTAGATTAACCTATCAGTCTCTCTGTCACCCCTAAAGGCTAGGAAAGATCGTTGGTTTCTTTACTGACATTGAGACGAAGCCTCCTCTAGATGGCGACAACCCCTTTGCAGTCAGGCTTTATCATTTCCAGCCTGTGGGTGAAAGACTGACAGGCTCACCTGTGTGCTTTGGATTTTCACAGCGGTGGGAGTTGTCAATAACACTTGGAATGGACCCTCCCACTTTGGATCAGACCACGTTTTCTTCTTAATGGTGTTAATCAGCACCCATTCACCTTCTTTCACGTCACCAGGAACCTGTAGGGCGTCAAAAACATCATTTGGCAGATTACTAGCATTTTGTATGTCTCTAAACTGTCTAAACTTTTATTTATTTTCATACATAATATGGGAGTTCAAGATGTTAATAAGACCTATATGATGTCATGATAGATAGTGTTAAATAAAATGAAATTGAATCTTTCTTACAAATGTTTCTCTTTGGCCATGATAACGTGGCTCTCTTTTAATCATCTGGTTCCAATAACACATTTTTGTGGTATCCATCAGCAAGATTATAACAGCTCTGAATAATCTATTCTAATTTAGCTTTATTTAGATGGATCTATTCTAATTAATTTTTTTATTAAATGCAGTAAGTCCTCATTATATTAAAGAATGAGGTCACTATTTCTGTTAGTTGCTATTATTTTAATAATGCTTGGTTTACTTTGAGTTTCATTAGTTCTGAAAAAACTCACTCATCAGTTTAGAAGGCTTAATAAAATTGATGAACACAAAAATGAAGAGCATCTTATCTCTTATAATCTTAGTTTGTCTTACCCAGTTTTATAAACACACCAGTACAGTTTCAGTCAGCTACAGTTCTTCCCTTTTTAATCACACTTTGTATTTATTTCAAATAACTAAAGTTTATTTCAATTTCAGTCCAGTCCAGTAATTTTGTCTTATGTTAATTTTAAATCTAATTTGATCATTCTGAACCTGACAGGAAAAAGTCCAAACATCTGTTAAAATCCTTTTGTTTCATCATAAAGAATTAACCTAATATTGTTATGAGGATCAGACTTGCTCTTTAATTATTATCATGCACATATACCCTAATTTTTACATAACATGAAACAGACATTTCACAAAAACAGACAGACAAAATTGACAGACATTGGCCACACAAATTAGGTTTCGAGACATGCATTTACCTGAGTTAAGAGATCACTCCCCGTTGTCCCTTTCATTGACCGCATGCCTGCCAGCTCCTCCGTGATTCTAAATTGATCCCGTGCACGAAGATGAGCAGGTGGGCAGTGTCCCGTATGTCACAGCTCTCATCCAAAGCCAGGGAAAAGTACTCAAAGTCATTCACGCTGTCTTTCAGTTGTAGTACCAGGTTTTTTAAGATGTCCTCAATCCTCCTCGTTACGGTGCGGCGGGAGAGGGAAACGTTTTCAAAAGCGTCTTTTTTCTCAGGACATATTAGCGCAGACAAGTCCACCAAACACTCCTTAATAAACTCTCAGTCAGAAAAGGGTTTGCTCTTTCTAGCAATCTTGTGCGATATGATAAAACTTGTCTTGACTGCAGCACCTCTGGATGTCAAACAGTTTTTAAAAAGTGTTTGTTGAGATTGCAGCTTGGCTAGCAACACAGCCGACTCAGTAAGCGCACTCTTTCTCTGAAAAGTTCTTGTATTTCTCCCCATGTTTAGTCGCGTAGCGACGATGGATATTGTACTCCTTTAACAGAGCCACTGGCACACCACAAACTAAACACACAGCTTTAGCTTTGACTTCTGTGACAAAATATTTCGCTGTCCATGCCTTTTTGTAAACGCGGCATTCTGAATCAACTTTTCTTTTTTTACCGTGAGATGACATTTTGTTGGGATCAGGGATTCAGATGCTAGCATCACCTGTCACCGTGCGTTAGCATCTATGTGCATGCATTCATAAACAATGCTTCAAGCCCTAAAAGACAGCTGCATCGCATGCACACCGAACACGTTTTTATTTTTGACTGGGGGGGTCGTGGGCCGGACAGGGATGCCCAAAGGGCCATATCTGTCCCGCTGGCTGTAAAATGCCCAGGTCTGCTCTAGTATCTTCAGGGGGTCAATCCTCCCCCTCCTGGACTGACACCATTACAGTCACACAGCTATCCCACATGTATTATTCCATTTTTAAAATCTCACTGAAACAATTCTGAACCAATTCTCTGCCTCCAAGGGTACTGTAAGAATTATGATTCTTGATTAATTAATATTTATCAAGAATTATAATTTAAAATCATAATTTGAGAAAATTAATTTCTTAACCAAAAATCCTCATTTATGAATCGAAACCAGAGATGTCCTCTGGTGTTGTACCTCTGACTCAAAGCCCTTGATAATTACAACTGTTAAATTCTCAGTAATAATTGATAACTATTACTAGATGTCACTGTTTAATCAACCAAGTCTGCCAAAATGTGAGGAACATTAACCTTATTTTGACTGACAAATCACTCTTGCACAAAATAAACACAAATGCCTTCTCTTTATCTTCGTGAATATTTATTAAATCAACAGCCCTGATACAACTTGCTCTTCCGATTCAATAATCTTCACCTAATCAAACATGCAAAGTCCTACTCAAAAGGGGAAAAATTATCTAACTAAACACAATAAAACAGCCTTGAGTGTGGATGAAATCAAACCAGCAGTTATGATAGTTATGGCAAAATACAAGAGAAAACATGGTGCTAAGCGAAGCTTTGAGTGTAGCTCCCCACCAGGCGTCAAGGGTCGTAAAACTTCCCCCAACGTTGGGAGCTCCGCACACACAAAGAGTTATAAAACCTTTGGCGGCAACCAATAAAACATGAAGTTGAAGACAAAGAGAATGGTTGATTTTCACCATAAGGTTATTTTAGCAGTTCAGTTTTACAGCGCACCTGCGCTCAGGTGTTCACACAGTAAAAACATGACTTGCGACACTCGGCGGCCTCAGAAATCAACAGCAATCAAGTTTTCAATAAACATAAGGCCAGTCGACTGGAACAAAAAAAAACAAGGATAAAAATTTCTTCTCCTTGAAACCTCCGTGGTTTTTTGGTTACGTGCTAAATCCATGTCTTCGATCGGTAAAGTTGAAACTTGCAAGCCATCTTATTCTTGTAAGCTTCATTCGCTTAGTTTTTCTGGCCAATGGGAGAATGAATGAAAGTCCACGTGGGATGGTGAAAGCTCTTAGAGTATATTATATAGTCGATCGTGACATCAGAGCTGCGACGCCCCCGTCCTATCAGCCGCGGTGCCCGCTGGGATTTGTAGTAGTAGACTATCCTGGGGTACAAAATGGCCGATGAAGTCATAGTGGTGTCCAGCAACGTACAAATGGTCCAATATTAAGCAACACATGGTCCAACAGTACAAAAACCAGCTGACTCAGAACCAACAACACAGCCAAAGTGTTTTTAAGAGAAAACACTCAAAGTTTTATATCTGGCACGTGAGTGAGCCCGCACACACCAAAGCATCCAACCCGGACACCGAGAACCACAAGTACACCAGAGGGCAGAGATACCAGCCACCGGCAGGGGGTGTGGCGGGGAGGGAAATAGGCCCCACATTTGATGGGGAGCATAAAGTGATCAAGGAGAGGGAGCAGCTCAAGACCCAACCTGACACAAAAACTGGTACACATAGTCACAATCACACATTCCCACCCTCATGCGTACAGATAAAAACACTCTCATGCACATACCCAATGTAAAGACATACAACAATGGACGTCGTACACTCACTCACACTCCCCATACATAGTCTATACTCCTAGGTCCAGGTGCCGATAACTCATGGGGTCAACCAGTCCCCGGACCCAGGAGGTGGTCCCCTTCCCTCCAGGGTGAAGACAGTCAGACCGAACCAGCACCAGCCCAGACTAGTGCCAGCACTGCCCAAATCTGAGCGACCCCCGCCCAGACCCTGACCACCCGCTCCGACCCCAGCCCACCAACAACCCCCATCCCCATCCGGATGGGGGGTCATGCGGGTGGTGTTCTCAGGAGGTCCACCATCATCTCCACAGTGTTGAGTTGGTTAAGTTCCAGGTGGTTCTGACCACACCAGTGTACCGGCTGGTCCACCTCCTGTCTGTATGCAGACTCATCACTGTCCTGATCAGACTAATGACAGTGGTGTCATCTGCAAGCTTCAGTAATTTCACAGACGGGTCCGCTGAGATGCAGTCATTTGTGTAGCGGGAGAAGAGGAGCGGGGAGAGAACACACCCCTGGGAGAAGATGCTCCCCCGCCTCACCTGCTGCTGTCCTTTAGGAAGCTGGTGATCCACTGGCAGATGGAGGCAGGGACTTTGAGCTGAGTGAGCTTCTGGTGGAGGTTGTCTGGGTTGATGGTGTTGAAGGCTGAGCTGTCAATAAAGAGGATCCTGGCATACCTCCCTGGGTGGTCGAGGTGTTGAAGGATGAAGTGTAGTCCTAAGTTCACTGCATCATCTGGCCACCTGTTTGCCCAGTAAGCAAATTGCATGGGGTCCAGCAGGGGGCATGTGATGTCCTTCAGATGGGAGGATTTCATGACCACAGACATCAGGGCGACAGGCCTATGGTAATTTATTCCTGTGATTCCTGGGTACTGGGATGATGGTGGAGCATTTGAAGCAGGGGGAAACCTCACACAGCTCCAGTGACTTGTTGAAGATCTCAGTGAAGATGGGTGCCAGTTGGTCAGTGCAGGCCCTCAGGCATGATGGGGAGACATTATCAGGTCCTGAGTCCTTCCTTGTTTTCAGGCAATGAAAGATCCTATTTACATCTTCCTCTGTGATCCTAAGTGCACACAGGGTATCTCAAGGTAGGGGGGCAATTGGTAAATGGCAAGAATGTGTGTCTGAAAGGGATGTGGAGATGCAAGATTGAGGTGTAAATTGCTGCCTTTCATACCTGTTGTAGAAGCCATTCTGTTGATTTGCCCAGCGAGGATTCTGCTCTCGGTGGGGAGAAGGGCACCTGTAGGCAGTCAGGTTTTGCAAACCATTCCAATCAACAGATGTGTCTCCATGTGAGAAGCTTTTCTTTAGCTTCTCACTGTAACTTCTCTTTGCAGCTTTGATCTCCTCGGTCAGTTTGTTCCTAGCCTGCTTATACAGGGCCCGTTCCCCACTGCTGTGAGTCTTTTCTGTATCCCTGCACAACTGCCTCAGATGAGAAGTGAACCAAGGTTTATTGTTATGGTGTGTGCAGACGGTCTTGGTCTGCACACACATGTCCTTACAGAAACTGATGTATGATGTCACCACCTCAGTGAGTTGGTTTAAATCAGTGGCTGAAGTTTCAAAAGCAGCCTGTAACATCTGCTTTGAGTCATCAGTCCAGCTCTTAACAGGCCGAACCACAGGTTTGGAAGCTTTTAATTTCTGCCTGTTGTGTAGCAGTTGTCCAGAGTGTTATCCATGGTGGGACACTTAATGTGCTGTCAGTATGTGGGAAGTTTATTGGAGATGCTTGTACTGTTAAAATCTCCAAGAACAATGAGGAGAGCCTGGATGTTTTTCTCCACATCTGTTATCAGCTCAGCAAGTTGTTTTTCAGCCTCTGAAGCAAAGCCTTGAGGAGGTAATGAATGAAACGAAAATGAAATGACTCCAGGTCAGGACTAAATGTCTTCTTTAACACATTGTTATCTCTGCACTAACCTTCATTTATATAACGGCTCTTATTAACTACAACAACATTAAATTTCCCTTTGGGATTAATAAAGTAATTTTGAATTTGAGTTTGAAAAAAAAAGCAGATTCTGGCCTCTCACTTTTTTTTCCCTATAAGACTGCATTGAGGTCTGTTCTTAACAGCTGAAAGCCCGGTATCAGAGGTGCGCAGTCAGGAGTGTTCCCACCCAGCCAGGTTTTGGTAAAGCAGAGGGAGGCAGATCTGGGGAGGTCTTTACAGGTGAGAAGAAGCAGTTTGTCCATCTTTTTGGACAGGGAACATACATTTGCCAGGTGGATTGAAGGCATGGGGGTGCGGAGCCCCTGCTGTTGGAGCTTGACTAGCACGCGGGTCTCATTTCTCTCTGGTAGTATATCCCATAGAGAGCCGCTGCTCCGCTGACCAGGATCTCAGTGAAGCTGGCATCAATGAATGATGGTGAAAAAATGCCAGGAGAGGACTGTCTGCTGTTTAGAAGTTCCTCCCTGCTGAAAGAGACTGAATGAATGGTGGAAGAAAGCACCACAAAAACGAGAACACGAGCGAGGAAAGCTCCGAGGCTGCTATCAGCGGCGCCATCTTGTACCAGTCTTTCTGATAATGTGAGCTATTGTCCACATTATACGGCACAGTGGCAAGCATTGTGAGGAGTGGTCAACCTGCCAAAATTATTCCAAGAGCTCATCCAGAAGGTCACTTTAGATCCCAGAACAGGTCTTAAAGGATTGCAGGCCTAACTTAAGATCAGTGTTCATAATTCAACAATAGGAAAGAGAGTGAGCAAAAACTGCATCCATTGGAGAGTTCCAAGACAAAAGCCATTGTTTAACATAAAAACACACAAAGCCCCCTCTCACATTTGCCAAACACCATCTTGATAATCACCAAGACATATGAGAAACTTTCTGTGGACAGATAAGATAAAGAGATAGGTGCACACGTGGCATAGGGGTAGAGCAGGCACAGCCACACACAGAAGCTAATAATACTGGACACAGCTGTCAACACCCGAGCTTGGGACTCGCTCTTCATGTCTTCCCCCCTTCTTTCTCTGCATGTTTCCTGTATGATTACTATGAATAAAGACCACATGGCACCACAAAATATTGTTGAAAAGGCAAATATCACATCATACCGATGGTCAAACCTGTAGTGTGATTGTCTGGAGCTACTTTGTTGCTTCAGGACCTGGCGATCTTACAGTAATTGATGAAACAATGAATTTTGCTTTCTACCAGAAAAACTTGAAGGAGAATGTCAGGGAATTGGTTTGTGATGACTTTCTTAAGCAGTTATTACAAATGCTGGCTGTTGTTGCTATTAAGAGTGGAACAACTTTTTAGAAGGTGTAGGTGGCAATTATGTGTCCCATAGTTCCAGAATGATAGTAAAGTTAGACAAAACCAAGGGAGGGTCAAAAGATTACATAAGCAGAACTGTATCAAAGACATCTGTAAGACATCTGGCAAGATGGAAAAAACAATAACATCCAATCAGACCATTCAGCCTTAGGGGCTGGAGTTTAGTGGGAGTAAATAGTAGTGTATAAAAAACTAAACATTGCATAGTAAGCTGGCAGAGCAGCTGCCTTTGGCTGTTTTCAGATGGAGATTCAGGAAAAAACAGTCCTCTGCTTTCCACACCTCTTCAATACCTCCTGCAAGAAGACAAATTTAACTCAGTCCCAGCTGGTGCTTCTTCATTCTTTGCTGTCCTTCATCTCTCTGATCACTGTGGCTCTCAACCTGCTTGTCATCATCTCGGTCTCCCACTTTAGGCAGGGAAAGATTTCTCTGATTAATCAGATTTTCACTGTTTTTACACCTATTGTTGATGGAAATGCCATTTTTTGTTTGAGCTAATCATACTAAACATACTGCAGACTTCATGTAATTTTCTAACTACATTGCCTTAAAGTTAAATGCTTGTGTGACACAAAAGGCTGTAGATCATAATGAATTGCAAACTTAGGGTTTAAGATAATGGTATTAATTATTTTGATATTAGATGTCAGGCCTTACTGATTTAACTAAGCTTTTCTCACACTCTTCCCAGGCAGCTCCAGACACCCACTAACACCCTCCTCCTCTCTCTGGCTGTGTCAGATTTGTTTGTGGGGCTCCTGTTGATGCCTGTGGAAATGATCCGAAACACTACCTGCTGGTTTCTTGGTGAGTTACCATGTGTTCTATATAATTACGTGTCCTTTATAATTACCTTCGCCTCAGTGGTAAACATGGTCCTCATATCTGTTGACCGCTATATAGCAATTTGTAAACCTCTTTATTATACAACCAAAATCACTGAGAGAGATGTTAAAGTATTTGTCTGTCTGTGTTGGTTCTTTTCTGTTTTGTATGGTGGTCTGATTGTATCTGGCGACCTTAATGGCCCTGTTCAGTATTATTCCTGCCATGGAGAATGTTTGATTATTGTTGACTACATTGCAGGAACTGTAGATGTTGTTGTAAGCTTTATTATTCCAGTTACCATCATCATTTTCCTATACATGAGAGTATTTGTAGCGGCTGTGTCTCAGGCTCGTGCCATACGCTCTCATATTACAGCTGCTTCTCTTCAGCCTTCTGTAAATCAGTCCAGAAAATCTGAGCTGAAAGCAGCCAGGACCCTTGGTGTTCTTGTGCTTGTTTTCCTAATATGTTTCTGTCCATATTACTGTCTCTCTCTTATAGGGAAAGATGCACTTAGCAGCACCTCTGGAGCTGTTGTGCTCTGCCTGTTTTGCTTTAATTCTTGTGTAAACCCTTTGATTTATGCATTGTTCTATGTGTGGTTTAAAAAAACTGTGAAACTAATTATTACACTTCAGATAGTGAAACCTGGATCCTGTGAGGCCAGAATACTTTAAAAGAATGAAAAGTGTCCCACAGGTGAGCCTCAGTTAAAGCAAGATTTACAGTCTGTAGAGGCAAGATTTTACCATTTAATTAGTTTCATGGCAATGTGAGCTGCTGATATTGATTATATTTCTATTTTTCTAATCAGTTTCAATATAAATGCTATCATGTGTTTTGTTTCCACACAGTTTATCCATTAGCATATTCACTTATTTAAACATAGATAAATGTGATAACATTACAGAATAACTACTATTGAATGTACAAATACTTACGTTGATTTTATTTTCTCGTTGCCTAAAGTTGATTGAAGCAGCAATGATTTACTTTGTATATTTCACTACTGAGAAATTCAAATACGATGAATACAAGATATTTTTTTTCACAGCTCTTCACGACATTGTATTGAATGTGCATGAAATAAAATCTGCTCACATTCATGCTGTATATTTGTATTCTGGCACCAATGTGGTGGTAAATGTATTGATGCCTGAAGGGGACTGAAGAATATTAAAAGGAGGGAAACTGGACAGCTTTTGAACAGAAGTATTAATACGCTGAAGTTTTTATTGTTACATGTGTTTACAGTGACAATAATGCTTGTGGTAGCTAGTTGCTCAGTGTGAATGTTTAATTTTTCTGCACAAAAAGTTTCAGCCAGTCCTTATACTTTGCATTTAAAATAGAGTAGGTTAAGTGAATATGCCTTTTAGCTTCACATATTAAAACTGACCCTTCTTTATACTACAACTTGTGAATTTGTGGAAAAGTGAAGAAAGGCTCAGTGGTGGTAGTACTGGACTAAAAATACTTTTAAAGTATTTTTTAATTGATATGAATTGAATTAAAAAGACTAAATTGCATTTCAATTCAATTGTGTAAGACTCACAATGAGAAGACATGGGTGGTGATTAGAGAAGTTTATTTACAAATATTTATTTATTTGGCGCACGGACCCCCGGTGGAAGACACGAATGCTGAGAATAACAACTAATAAATAGAATAAGAGATGTCTTCCCCCTTGGGATCCGACTGGTGGTGGAGTGGAGGCCTGAGGAGATCAGGAGGAGCTAGGAAGCCAGATGGTGAAAATGGGGAGGAGGAGGGTCGCAACTCAGCTTGAAGAGCGAGGAAGTCCATGAGTGAAGATCTTTCAAGCATAGCCTTGGACGGTGATTGGCTGAAGAGAAAATGTGGACTCGATGCTGATTGGCTGGAGCAGAGATGTCTGGTGGAGTCATTGGACAGATCAGAGGAGGGGGTGAGTCTTCCAGATTGAATTTTTGTCAAAACTCCATTACTTTTTATTTTCTGATTTACAAAGGAAATCAAAGAAGTCCAGTGTGTAAATAAAGTATGAACCTTGTGATTGTTAAGTATACCATTTTGTTTTTCCAGGGCCCAGTGCCTTCTGGTGAGTCAAAACAAAGGCATATTCTTTTACTGTTGACATATGTTGATTTCTACTGGTGGATATTCAACCACAGTGAGGGGAAACACCCAGATGGGTACCCACTGAAACAACTGTCATGATCCAGGTGTGTGAATGTAGGTATTGCATGTGTGAGTATCCTTGAACAGAGTTTTTCTGCTGGGGGGCATGGCTGGCCTACTGCAGATGACACACCTGTCATTAGGGTCATCATCAATGACGAATCCCTTTTACCTGATGATTAACTTAGATGGTATAGTCAAGCCACTGCACATACTGTGTTTCTTAGAATATTTTTGTTATTTCTGGGGAACTGTTTATGCTCCCTTACCTTAGATCCACTGATCTATGTGTTCTCTATCCCTCCAGGTTACATTTGGTAATGGCAACCTCGTTGGAAGCCATTGCCAAATCCTCTCAAAACCACTCACCTTTTTAAAACCCCAAAACACTCCACGGTTCCCCCCTGCATTTTGGGGCCATTCCGGGTTTCATTAGAAAAAAACCCCATAATCTTTATTTAAACTAAATGCATCTCTGTTCTTCCTAAATTTGGATATTTATAAATTTTTAAACCCATTTCCTGATAAAACCCCTCCTTCCTCACCCCGACACCCCTTGTTTGCGGGCCCCGGGAAACCCTTGGTTTCATTTTTCCCATTTTCTATCCCCTGAAAAATTTTTTAATAAATCACCTTTGGGCTTTTTGGGGCTGCCCGGTGGGGGCATTTGGTAGCCCCCCCCCCCCGGGGCCCTTTGCAGAAAGAAGGTCCGGGGTTCGATTCCCCCCCGGGGCCCCTTTCTGCATGGGTTTGCATGTTCTCCCGTGCAGCATGGGTTTCCCCACCGGGTACCCCCGGTTTTTCCCTCCCATAGCCCAAAGGGACAGGGCCTGTTGGGTTAAATTTGGGTTTCTCAAAATTTGGCCCTTAGGGGTATGAATGAGTGTTGCATTTTTTGTTTGTGTGTTGCCCTGTGAGGACTGGCGCCTGTCCAGGGCGTACCCCGCCGTAGACTGTTAAAGATAGGCACCAGCTTCCCTGCGCCCCTAGGAATAACCCATGGAAAATAAAATGACTGCCCTGACCTTGCTTTTACCCTTTGGTTCGCATTTGTTTCCCTTTATGGGGCCCAAAAAAGTACCCCGGGGCATGACAAACAAATCTGTAAATTAAAAGGCCCCCATTCTCCAGACTTCTGCCAAGGACTAATCATTTAAGATTCCCCCATCCCTAGATTTACAGTTCTTAACGTCAACCAGCTTGAATCAATATTCTAAATCAGTTTTACCAAAACAGTTAAAGTCCACTTTTCAAAGAGCTTCCCTGATGCCTCTCCAATATTCCTCCGTTTACAGTTCCATGAGAATCCAGATCATCCTCAGATTTATGGCTCATCAGATATCAGTGATACCCTTGGAGACAGTTCTTTCCCAAGTGGTAGCAAAATGCAAAGAGTCTACTGTGGCTGAAGATCTGTTAAAGAATGGAAAAAGTTTTTAAAAATTTTTAAAAAACAATATTTAAAAACAAACGTTTTCTTTTAATTTTTTTGTGAACTTTTTATTAAAACCATATAGCCCTGATAATTATTACTATTTTTGGCCCTTTAAAACCTTTCACCTAACAAACCATGAATATTCTACAAAAAGAGTAAAATAAATTTCCCAAACCTAATAATAAAATAAAAAATTTTGCAATTGGTATCTAGAAGATCCCCCCAGCAGTTTTTTTTGAAAAAATGTGAAATTTGGGGGTTAATTTTGGGAAAGGGTGAAGCCCCCCTTGGGGGTGCTGATCCCTCTCGTGGCGGCTTACGGTTTAAAAGGGTTAGAACAGCAGATTCCCTAAAATCTCATAAAAAGGGGTCAAAAAACTCGAGGCGGAAATAAAGTGGAAAAACTCAAGTAAAAAAAACTGGGAAAAAGGGAAAATGTAAGGCAACGGGGGCCCAGCGGCATTTCCCTTTGCTCCGCGTTTAACCACTTGCACGGGCAAAAAAAAAAAGCTCAGCATAAAACACTTCAATCATTATTCTTGTTTCTAAACCCATCTTAACTAGGCTCCCCCTCCCCAGACCTCTAAATACACCTATCTTTTAATAAAAAAAGGGAATTAAATTACTAAAAAATGGTAAACGACTGAATAAAAAAGGGGAAAACTCATCCCCTTTGGAAACAAACTTTTGGGGGTTTTTAACCTGCGCGGGAGTGTGGGGGGGTTTTCGAAGGGTTATAAATCTTCTGACCTTGAAATCGCCAAAAATTCCCCATTTTAAAAGCTTTTCCCAGGGGCCCCATATATGCGACTCCATTTTCGTCTTTCCCAGGAGCCACGCGGGAAAAAAATGGCGGCAAAAATTTTTGGTTTCCTCAGTTTTTTATAGCTCCCAATAAATGCCCCTTTTTTCATGTCCTGGGCTGGGGACGAATGCTGAGCTGCGCAGGGTGAACTCCCGCGGGCCCACGGTCTGTCCGCCCAAATAGGATCCCCCAACAGATATAAAGCTTTTTTTTTTTTCATTTTTTGTTTTATGATTTTTTTTCCAAAACCTTCTACTTAAAGCTAAAATCAAAAGATTATGGGGAAGAGTGCGTTTTGCATCAAAGTTTCCCCCATATTTGGCACACTGGTTCCGCACAGGACCTTCCATAAAAAACCCGAGGAAAAAAAAAAATCCAAAGGGCCTGGCTGTGGTTCATTTACAAAATTCGGAAATTTGCCCGAAATTTTTCCCCCTGGGAAAAATGCTCTACCCCCACATCCCAAAAGGAGAGAGGAGTCTCACTCTTGATAAAGAAAACATAAACAAAGCCAACTTGGCTTTTGATTCACCACATTACACAGACCTATACAGTGACCTTGAAAATAAATCTTACTGGCCCCCCCTATAGCCGTGTCTGTTCAGAACATGAGTAATTTTTTTAGCAAAGCAGCTTGCTAAACGTTTGCCTGCATTGATTAATTAACAAAAACAACAGTAAATTGTATAAATTCAGATTTTTATTTTCAGAAATATGAGCTAATATGGGGAGAAAAGTGAGCTAGCTTATAAAGCCACAGGACAACAGGTTAATGTTCCAGAACATTCTTACATGAACCACTAACAGACCCACCTTGCCCGTTAAAGAATTGGGTGATATATTGTCTAGTCTTTGCATCCTTCTCTTGCTTTTTCTCTTGCTTTTTCTCTTTTATGGCCTTCTATGGCTGCCTGACTTATGCATCATCTTGCTGTCTCCGCCTTCACTCATTGTCTGTGGTGGACTGAACCATTTTACTTAAATGGGGGGGGGGGGGGGGGGGGGGGGGGATGGGGGCATTGAGAAATGCTTCCAAAACAAACAACAAATAAACGTAGTGTTACCAATACATTGTAAATAAATATATGTGTGATTGTAAGATTATTACTGAGTGTCATATTTTTTTTGTATTTTAGTATTAGAACATCTCCCCCATTGAAACTATATGTGTAGAAGCAATCTAAGGGGGTCATCAGACCTAAAACCAGGTTTCCCTGTATTTTGAAAGTAGAGGCTTTGACTATTTTGGTGCTCATGGAAAAGGTATTATAAAATGCCAGGATAACAGTGCATCAAAAATGCGTAGTTACAATGGAAGTCAATGGGACCAAATAGGTACCGAAGTTAAAAGAGTGTACGCAAAATGCATAGCTCTTGTTCTACATACCTCGCAATCAAAGGATAAAAAATTAAAAACAGAACTGACCTATGACCTGACTGAGATATTAAGAATCAAAAAAACGAAATAAGCAGAAAGTGCAAGTTTGGTCCCCCTTGGTTCCTCGAGGGTTAACCTGTAAAGCTCTAAGGGGTTTTGGAACAATTTCTGCCTGAAATTACATAAAAAAAACAAGTATAGCTCCACAGTTATAAAGTCTAAATGCAAACCTTTGGTATCTGTTTAAAGGTAAGACATAAAATAACATTTTTCCAGTGGAACCACTATTCCACTAAAAAATCTATTTTTTTTTTAACCTTGCCAAAAGTTTTCACAAAATGAACACCATGCAAAAGACAATGAAAATCCTTCTGAAATCCTAGAAGAAGCCTCAGGTTTTATCCATCAACATCTTGACTATAACTGCAGCAAATTTGGACTGAATCAGATAAAGCATATTTGTTCCATAAAAGCTTTCGTGGGCAATGTGCTAGGCGGAGCTGGCATTTTGACACAATTAGCCGAATGTGTTGATACTGTGCCAAATGTGTTTTTCACCTCATAACAGGGAATCTGGTCGAATAAAAAAAAGCTTATTTCCATTGTAGGACTCCTTCTGTATATGAAATAGCCATTAGTTATTACATTTAATATGTGTATCATCAAAATGTACCATTTTGCACAGCATAAAATCTATACAATAAAAAGAAATCAAACAAAATTGTACTCTTTTGTCTAGAGCTGGAGGAATTTTATTGAAAAACGAATAATCTATGATAAACTATGTAAAATAATGTGCAAAAAATTATTTTTGGAAAAATATACTTATAAATGCCCAATAATGTTTATGGGCTACACCCACCTTTCATACACCCTTGCATATACTGCTTTGTCCTTATTTTTATCTCTCTAAATGTTTTTACATATTGTGGTTGTGGAAACCTAAATCAAAATCCAAAGATCCGTTTTTTTCTCTCCCTGAAAGCAGCGCGGTGTTATGATTCTGGCACGTCTACTCTACTCTGTCTCTCTGGCTGCAATCAGCAGATGAGATGCACCTGGTGACTGCTGCAGTGCAGTGCAATCTGTGGCATTCCAAGCACCTGTGTCTTCCCTGATATATACTGACTCTGACAAGCAGACGGTGCCAGATTTTTGAAAGCCATTGTGTGAGTAGATATCCAGCGGGCCTTCCTGACTGATCGTTGTTTTGACCTTGCCTCTTGGATTTTTGCCTCTGTCTGCTCCTTGTCGGACTGTTTGGATTTTGGTTTTGACCCTGTTTCCTGCATCTGATTTATGCCTCTGCCTGCCCCTTGCCTGACGTCTCTTGTTCCGATCATTGTTTTCCCTCTGGGTTTCAAGTTTAACCCAAGACAAGAACAGGTTAGTGACTTTTCTGATCCTTGCAAGATTTGGAGAAACTACAAGTCCCTAATCCTTCTTTCTGCTTCAGCGATTCCTGGAAGCTGTGTGGAGTTTAACCTGAGTGACGTTTTCCTGTGGCTGAATAAACTTTTTAATCTTTCAGTTCTGTGTCTGGCTGAATCTTGGGTCCGCCATTTTCTAACTCGTAATAGGCGGTGACAAAAGCTGCTAATTTGAATAGCCCACCTCCCCCAACTGTTTGTCAACAGAAGCTCCAACTGACTGCAAGACTTCTGTCACTGAACTCATAGTAGTATGTAAAGAGAATTTACAACACTGCATTCCAATCTATTTTTTTTATATTATTTATGTCTGCAAATTGCATCATGACTGCAACCTAATGTCTGCATCCTGGTGATTGGTTTGGTTTCCTCTTGTTTTTAGATCGGTCTCGCTTAAAGTTCCAGTCTATTAAATGTTCTGCCTCAGGCCGAGTTTGAAATCCTATCTCACAGCAATTAGCAAAATATCATAATGTGTATGTGTTAATATGTAATATGAAATGTCCAAAGATTATTTTAGTATGCAAAAATATTTATCAGTCTTCATTTTATGTGTGCAGGTATGAATAGAGCTATGTGCAATAGTTTACACATTTTGAATACGAGTTAATCTAGAAGAGGCTGGCGCTACAGCTATTTAATCTGTATGTACCCATCAAATTTTATGTCTGCAAACCTCTTGACTTTAATGGACCAAGGAAAAAAAATAAGCAATAACTTGACTTTGATCATGTCAAAAAATGTAATTTTTATTTACAACTTTATACACATTACAAACTGTCAGTGTCACACCATCATCCTCTTCTGTGTCCTATTCTGTGTAGTGCTTTGTGGTGCTGGGCATGTCATGTCCTTCGCTTCATCAGAACAATAGGCCTAATCTTTGAATAAAGATAAGTCTGTCTGTCCGTGGCCAGTCCAGGTGCAGGCAGGGCAGGAACACAGACGAAAGGGGGTAGAACTCCCGGGTCAAACAGGAGCTGAAAGCTAACAGGCTCTGCGTCGTTGTGAGTCCTAGCTAGGACCACACCAGGTCTTTTGGCATCAAAGCTGTTAAAAGCACACAAAAGACAATTAAAATATTGCATGTCTCTTTGTTATTGAGAAATACAGACTGTGGAAGTCTGCATAATACCTGAAGTGCTGGTAACTCTTGATCTGTGGGAGCTTTCAGAAGTAGGAACTCGGGTGTGCCTGCCAGTCAAACGTGTTGACTAGCCCCCTGCCATCTTCCAGTCCAACCAGCTGTGGGATGTTGAGGCGACTTTCTGGCAAGCTGTTTTCCACTACCTGTACACAGAAGGCCCATAATAGAAATAAGTATTTTAGATTTCATGCATATGACTTTCTTCTTCGATTTTCTATCAGATGGAATAGACTTACTTTGGCGATATCTGCCAATGTGCTGACCCTGGTCCTCTTGTATGCTTGTTTGATAAGCCCAAAGCCACAGTCTGGGGCAAACTTGATGTGGCCAGCAATCAGGAAGTGGATGTGGATTGAAGTTTGTGTGCGACCCACCAGGCGCCATACCACAGCATAAAATTGTTTTTGTTTTGCCCAGTGCAGTTGTCACAATGAAGATCCACATCAGCTTCATATGTGTGGTAGTAGCTGGGTCCAAAGCGCCTTGAAGCTTGATTTGCAAACTGCCCGCTCACCTGAAAGAAAAATTTCACAGGGTTATAAATTTGTGATTAAGTTTTACATCACTGGTCATTAGAAAAGTTTCACTGTTCTATAGAAATATATTTTTTTATACATACCAAGCTCCTTAGCAGAGTTCATATAGAGACGCCACACTGAGGCCTTTAAGCCATTTGTTGGAAGTAGCTTCACATGCCAATCCCTGTGGCCAGGATGTCGACCAGGCAGCATGATGGCGTGATTCTCTGCGTAGTTCTTTATGAACTCCAAAACTCTGCGAAGTTGCTCACTGCTGATGAAATGGGGATCCTGTGGCCGCTGGCTCTTTTTCCTCAAGCGGGGTCTTGCATCGTTTTCATCAAAGTGTCTGATGATGTCAGTCAACGTAGCTTTACAGATTCTGAGCGGGGGAAACAAAGGAAATATTCAGCTTATGGTTTACATCGACGAGTGCTGACAAAATTGGTATGACAACACACCACGTTTTTTCTGCATATAGGTGTGTTTATTTTTTTTTTGTTTTATTTTTCAACCTCAAACTATGATTAGAAATACAACCCCCACCCCCCACTCGAGTCAATTTTCACATTGTGAATGGGATACAGTAGATGCTAACCTCGTGTAGCTACGCTAGCCAAAAAACTTTCGTTGTGAACACTGATCACCCAGTGCAGGGGGAACAAAAAACCTATCTCAAGCTTAGATTGAAAATACAACCCCTCTCAAGTTAATTTTCACATGGGATACAGTGATTGTCCAGCTAAAGTCGTGTATCTACGCTTGCCAAAAAACTGTTGTTGTGACCACCGATCACCCAGCGCAGGGGGAAGAAAAAAAAACACTACCTCAAGCTTAGATTAAAAATACAAACACAAACATTACTCAAGCCGATTTTAATATTTGGCTGGTCAGGTTTATCTGATTTGTCCGCTTCAGTACATGATTTAAAATAGTTTTTTAAAAAGTTATCAAACTCACCCCATAAGAAACTGAAAGGTATTCCGGCAGACTTCGATGCCTCCGATGGAATACGTTGTCCTGGCGTGTTTTCTTTTCCATGGTGTCTTCTTGGTGGATGTGGTCATTGCTGAAGTTTCTAGCGTACGCCGGTTTGCTTCAAGTGAAGAGTTCTCCTTTCTTCTTCCGTAATATTTACAGTCAAAGTTACGTATCTTCTCCATCTCACTGTCTCTGTTTTCCTCAAATGTTGTGATAGCAATAGGTTCTGATATCTTACATCCTAGCTCCTCAGCCGCCAGTCCAAAGCTTTCTTCGTCATCCTCATCTTGGGTTGAAGACAGCTGCAAACTAGGAATGTTCTCCAAAGTAATGCAGTCACTATCATCTTCCGTTTCATCTCCTTCTGATTCAGAATCTGAAGAGAGTCCGGCGACGGTACTGCTGAACATGTACTCCCACAGCGAAGCACTGTAACAGCTGCGATTCAGTTCGTTTGCCACACATTGAGCTTGGGCCATCGTGAAGAAATACATAATTTTTTCATAGGAGCTGTTAAGTAGCCACGAGGTTTCTTGAAGCACGCTGGTTATTGGTCGAAAAGCAGAATAAAAGCCAGCGCGGAGCCAAACAAAGCCGTTACAGAAATGAGCTGAGGATTTTCCCTCCCCAAAATGTAAATACGAACTGGCTGAGTTTTTAGGCTCAAAACAAGCCGAGTTTAAATATAAAATTTACCATTTTAAAACTTCCAAAAACTGTTATTTAAAGAATTGAGTGGATACTTCATAATTTCAACTTGCACATTTTGCAATAAAACGAAAATAACCATTTTCTCAGAAATTGACGGTTTTTCATCATTTTCTCCGTATGTGCTCTGCTGACTTGTTCCTGGTTTTGCCGTGGCGCGTCACATATTCTACACAACAGTAATTCCAAATGTAAAATGAAAGCTGCAAGCAGCCTTGAAGGCCCTCGCACCTCAGCGCAACTCGGCCTGTGCAGCGACCGGGGGAGCCTGGCATCGCCGCCTGCGCATGACCAACGAGGCTGCCCTTCAATTCCACACGTCGCCACTACAAGGGACCTTGATCGACATGTCATATGATGTGCGGACATGCAGAGTTGTCATCTGGCGAGAACCATTTAAAATTTGGGTGAAATCCGACCTTCCAGATGGAAGCTGCACTCACTTGTTTATTAGTGGGTGGGGCTGAAATGATGTCATAAACTGACTGTGGCAACATGTTCAGCATTGATCCCTGATGATGTATACTACATTTCAAGTGGCTCCGATGATGTATGAGGGAGATAGAGCACTTGAAATATCCTAGGGGGCACTGTTGATCCAAATTCCAATGTAATCCAATAGAGCTATTTGGGGGCTGATAAAGATCAAGCATATTCAGTTTGGAGTGAATCGGACCATGCATGTGTAATTTAGAGCCAAACGTATGGCCATGGCGTGACATCAGAATTCGCCACACACCCTCCAGCAGAGCCAGTCAGTACTGGCGACTGTCTAAGACCATCTTGTTATGTTACTTGGGACAGTTTCACGTTGAACAGGTGAAGAACATCAGAAATTGACACTCTAAAGGTAAACATTACACTTCCTGTTCTCAGGGGGTGGGGCTTCGATGATGTCAGCATCTGATCAGTAAATATTGTTTAGGCCTAGAGGCAGATCAATCCCGCAAGGTTTCATATGTCTGTGACTTTCCTTGTAGGAGCTATATCAATTTCGTCTATTATGGCGAGAAGTCCTATTTTGAGGCGTTGCCACGCCCACACGCTTTCATGTATCAAAAAGCGTTTGATAACTTTTGATCCCCAGTGCCTTAAGAATATACCGAGTGATTTTCAAGACTCTAAGTCAAAAGCTGTAGGAGGAGTTCGCTCAGATATGCGGGCTAGAAAGAACAAATCCTGGGTCAAAATGGCAAGTTCAATCCAAAATGGCCGAGTTCCTGTTGGGTTTGGACCAATGCTCCAATAGACTTTTTTGTAGGTCCTGAGAAGTTACATAGGTGTACCAAATTTCAGATACCTTGGTTAAAGCATGGCTTGGGGCTGATTTTTTTTAAATCTTCTAGGGGGCGCTGTGGACGAATTAGGCAACGCCCATCAAATATGTCATCAGATCTCTGTTGGGGACTGGACTAGGTTCAGTCACATTGAATTTGGTGCAGATCAGATGATGTATGAGGAAATTAAAGCCAAACGTATGGGCATGGCGTGACGTCCAACTTCGTCGCGCCACCACGGCCACGCCCTTTTATGAAAAGTTACTGTGCTTCAAACGAAGTTAGACCCACTAGTTATCAGTCACCTGACACAGTTTTAAGTGGATTGAGTGTAGACAGCCAGATAGCGACCTTTTCCAGTGAAAAAAGTGACTTCCTGTTCTCAGGGGGCGTGGCTTTGATGTCAGCATATGACCCCATAAGATCGTCGGGAACCTGAAGGTCCTCCTTCATGCCAACTTTGGTGTGATTTGGCGTTTTTTTGGGAAAGTTATTGCATTTTTTCACTTTGGGCGCAAACGCCAAGTTCGTGCTATGGCCACGCCCCCTAAACATGGCCAAAAACTCAAGATTTTGATAACTTTTAATTCCCCATGCCTTAACTGCATATTGACCAAATATGAAACCGATAGCTCAAAATCCCTAGGAGGAGTTTGTTAAAGTTCGAGGTGAGTGAAAGTGAAAAACGGCCAAAAATTGGCCTTTGACCCAAAATGGCCGACTTTCTGTGCTTTTTAGGGCATACCCCAAAGAGACTTTTTTTCATGATTTGGGAAAATCTAGCTATGTACCAAATTTCAGAGCTCTACGACTTACGGTTCGGCCTATCTCACTTTAGGGGGCGCTGTATAGCCGTTTGGCCACGCCCACTGACAACGACATTAAGGAACTAGAATTTTATGTGGGGGACAATTTTGGGTAAAATCTGGTGAGTTTTCGTGCATGGCAAAGTCACCAAAATTGCCCTGCAAAAACGCAGCGGAAAAAAGAATAAGAATTCCTACAATTACAATAGGCCCCCGATTACAATAGGCCCTTGCAGTTTTCCTGCTCAGGCCTAATAACTAAAACATTTTTTAAATAGCTGACATGTAACACAAATCTGTGGGAAAGAAGAACAAAAACCGTAACTTACACGTGAAATAGCCCCCTCTCATCTGAAGCTCAACTACATCATCGTCATTCTAATCAACGTAGCTGTCTGAAGAAAATTCCATTCCACCTCTGTGAAATTACAAGTGACAGATTATCCAGATATAACACAACACTGGGAGCTAACGGAGCCGTGCACTTGCTAGCTGCAGGACATGTGTGCAGGACAAGAGCCAAGCTCACCCTGCGTGCATGAGCTACGCACGCAAATTACATCACTTGAGAAGGTGCTAGAAAGAAGATTTATGCCTTGTTAGAAAGGTGAGTGTCTGTAGTTTGTAATTAGTAGTTTGAAATGATAGCGATTAGTTTGTAATAAATTGTACCGTTTTGTTTACAGTCAGTCATGTCTGAGGGACCTTTAAATGTCATCTTGTGTGTTGCTGTAAAACAAAGTATTTGTGCAAAACTCATTTGGGAATTGTTTTGTAATCATTAAAGCCTCTTCTTGCAAGGGATTTAGGATAAAAAACTGGTGCCATTTGAACTAGTTTTAGAAAGGGTGAAAAATAGTTTTTGCTTTTTTTCATACTGGTACCGTATGCTCAGGCTTAAGGATTTAAAGAAAGTTGAGTGGAAGGGAAAATGTGGTAAGAAAAGGCTCACCAATAACAAAGGCAAAATCCATTTAAGAATTTGGGGGAACCTAACAAGGAGTGGACTGAAGCTGGAGTCAGCGCATCCAGAACCACTATGCATAGACGAATCCTACACATGAGCTACAAGCATCGCATTCCTCATGTTTGGCCACTTCTGAACCATAGACAATGTTAGAAGTGTGTTATCTAGGCTAAAGAGAAAAATAATTGGATTTGCTCAGTGGTTCTAAAGTCCTGTTTTCAGATTAAAGTAAGTTCTGCATTTCATTTGGAAATCAAGGTTCCAGAGCTTGGAACATTGCTTGAAGTGTGAGGTTTCCACAGTCAGTGATAATTTAGGGTGCTGTGTCATCTGCTGTTGCTGGTCCAATGGGTTTTCTGAAGTTCACAGTCAAGGTAGACATTAACCAGGATATTTTAGAGCACTTCATGCTTCTTTCTGGTGACAAGCTTTACGAAGATGCTGGTTTAATTTTCCAGCACGACTCAACACCTGCCCACACTGCCAAAGATCCCAAAAGCTGGTTCAATGACCATGCTGTTACTGTGATCGACTGGCCAGCAAACTGGTCTGAACTGAACCCCATTGAGAACCTATGGAGTATTGTCTAGAGGATGATGAAAGACACCAGACCCAGCAATGCAGATGATCTGAAGGGAGCTATTAAAGAAACCTGGACTTCCATTAAAACCTCAACAGAGCAGGGTTTCCACGGTGTCTTAAAAAGTCTTAAATTTCAAAATTTAAATTTAAGGCCTTAAAAAGTCTTAAATTCCCTGAGGCTCTCAGGGTCCGCTCGGTCTGACGAGTCAAACCCTTTGAACCCTGCGCCTCGACAGGCTCCAGGCTGATTTCTACCAGATTGCTCCTCTTCTCTATATTAGCTGGAACGAACCCGCGGACATGCTTGTTCGTGCTGGTCACTAGAAACACCCTGCCTCTCATGTCTATTTTTGCCAAGATTCTTAGCATTGTAAATTCTATTGCGTCTAGGTTACGTTTGCAAAACACCAGGTGCGGCTTCTGTTGCCGAGCGTCCCTGATGCGTCTCACGACAGGCTTCGCTGCCTGGTCTCTGTCCTTTACGAGGATCACGCACTCACTGTGCATCCCATCCGCGTTGTATGCTTTAGCCAGTATTGTGGCCATGTTTAGAACGGATGCCCAGGGGTCGCCTTCGACATTTTTCTTCACCATATGAATTACCATCATGTGGTCCATAAGAGAACCAATCCTGCCTGGGAGATGGTTTTTTGACCAACTCAAACAGGGCAATATGCGGGTTAGCCAGCATGGCTTGGATAGCCCTGTGCCTCAGTCCTATAGCTGCACCTGATGGTTACGATGCATCCTACAGTTCCCATTTGGCTATATCCATGTGTCTGTGTGTGTGTGTTTGCACACGCACAGGCAAGCATCCTAGGTGGCCGAGAGGTACATGATTACTCGTCCGCCTAGTCTAGAGCCCTCGGAGCTGCAGAGTAAATTCCTCTTACATTTTTCGCAAGTGGAAGTAGTGCAAGTGGAGCGGAGCTCAGCAGGGTCTCTGTTCTCATGTTGTGCCATGTCGGAGTCAGGCTGTTGAGGACTTGCTGATAAAAACATGTCAGCCATGGAAACTTCGAAGGTTAGGTCAGGCGCATTTGCGTATCCTGACGCCGCTGATGGTTCTGAGTCTGATTATGACCAGATAAGCTGTGGTTCTCACTGGGGTAGGTAAGCGAAAAACGTTATCTACGGGAACCACAATTGAGTGTTGTTTTGCCACAGTGTGTAGTTGTCTAGCACGTCATTGTGTCTGGTCTTCAGTTCGAGCCACGCTATGTTGTCTCTGAAGATGTCATGCACGACCAAGTCAACCTCGGTGTAAAAGCCCCAGGTCTTGCGAATGGAGCATTTATTGTGATAGGTGTACCAGCTGCCCGAACATGTCAAGGTAATTTTTAAACTTGTCTTAATTTTTCTATGTCCATTTAGAGTTACGCGAGTCATGATGAGATTATACCACAGATGTACATCTTCATCAGCTATGAGGAAGTGTAAGTTTAGCCATTCTTGGCTGGAAAAAATGAATTTAAGGCTTGGTTAAAACCAGTTTCTGACACCTACTACTTCTTATGCAAGAAGGTAATTAAACTTGGAACGATGGGTGTATGGTGTTGGAGTCTCATTTAAAGAGTGAAAACCATCAAAGTAGTGTGAAAGGTCTCCAAGAAACGAAAGCCATCAGCCAGTTCTGCCAACTATCCAGCCCCAAACCCAGTGCCATCTTCACACTGCCCAGGGGAGACCCACACAGCAGCACCCCAAGTCCGGTATATAACCTGAGTACAGTACTGTGTTACATTTAAATATATTTACTATGCAAGCAATTTTGTGACTGCAATTCCTCTTTACTTTTTTATGTGAGTCTTAAATTTCATTCATGATGGTCCTAAAAAGGTCTTTAAAAATCCTAAATATGACAAGGTAAATCTACAGAAAGCCTATCAGAGCCACAGGCTGACTCAGTAATTCCTGTCCAAGTTTTGAGAGCACAGAAATGAAAATAATTTTCAGAAGCCTGATATTTCTGTTTAAAAGAACTTTTTTTAAATGTTATGTAATGTTCAAATTTTCAGAGACACTTATTTTTTTGTGTTTTCATCATCTGTAAGCCATAATAAAAAACAAAAATTCTTAAAGTATTAAAGGCTGGACATTTTCACTTTGTTCAACTTTTTTACGAGTTTTTAACTTTTTAAGACATACTTGTAGTTATACAGTGTCAGATCCAAGAAGGGTGTGTGCCGTTTTTGTTTTTTTGTGTTTTTCCTTCTGCTCAGGGTGTGACTGGCAGGTGCTGCTGCACAGGTGTTCCTCATCTGAGCGTAATCAGCCAGGCTTCATAAGGAGCTGGAACCGTCAGCTCGTTGTTTTCAACCAGCATGGTAAACTGGCCGTGATCTGCAGCTTCTCCTGAACCTTTTTTGATCGCCTTGTTTATACCTGCCTTGCAGATCTGATTCTGTGGAGACAATTTTGGATTCCTGAGTTCCAGTTCCGCCTACCTGAACACAGCAGAGCTACCCAAGAAAAAGAAAGCAGGAACTAAAGAATCTCACTACTCTGTTCCTCACTCTCTGCCAACCGCAGCCACCTTGGAAAAGACTTATCCTTCCCCAACAAGCCTCGTCATCCATAAGTCAGCCTCAGAACCTCTCTGCTCTATTCACCATTTCCACCCTGGAGCCTCAGAAACCTCTCTCCTCTCCTTCTTCGGTGGCAATCCAGATTCCTCCAGCAGATCCAGTTCGGGCTCTGATTCATTTCAACCTGTATTTTCTAAATAAACTGTTAAACCGCAGATTTTGTCCTCGTGGTTGTGTCACATCCAGAGTCACAGAAATTATATTATGACACACAGAAACTACAGTATCTATTTTAATTAAGCTAGCCAAACAAAATAGGACCCTCAGCATACAACAAGAGCAGAGCTGCAAAATGTACTACATCCAAAAAGCACAAATAACTTAGAGAAGATGTTCCCACCAAAACATTCAAGCAGTTTTGTTTATCATCAGCAATAAAGACGCATATATGGGGGAAAAAATATTGTTATTGACTAAAAGTGAAAAGCTTCATCATGACTGCCTTATAATTTCCCATCATTTAAAACAGGGATACAATGTTTTAAGCAGCAGACTTGTGTCTGGAGCAAATGATGAAAATAAAACAGACAGAAAAACTAAGCAGAGAATCACACGCATTTTTCTCACGCATTAACAGTAAAAATATTAGAAGTATTCACCTTTTATGCCTCCAGAAGATGAAAACTAGAAATAATAATGGGTCTGATATAAAGCAAAAAGATAATTATAAGCTTTTTAACCCTTTATGACCTAGCATAGAACAAGTTTGCAAGAGCATATTTTTACATTTTTACATGCTATAGAGCCATTTTTTATTTGTTAGACATCAATAGAACCTTTACATTCCAATTTTCAATAATTTGTATATAGGTCCATATTAACTAAATAAATTGCTAAAAAAGTGCAATTGACCACCAGAGAAATGAAAATCAGATTTGTTTTTCACACATTTTCCAAAGCACAGAAAAATCATAGCTGTATCCCTCAAACATTGTTAGTGTAAAAAGTTGCACTCTTACAAACCACAGAAAATTAATTTGGAGAGTGTCCGTACGTTCATTTTTGAAATACATAATTTTTTTATAAACAGAGACAAAAGTGGAAGTAACATGTAGATTGTGTAAAATTTGAGAAAAGAGAATATTTACATCAAAGTAAACTATTTACAGTAGTGCAATCAAATCTCTAAGTCTGCCAGATACCTATGAGCACACATATATGTTCATAAGACCATCTTCAAACAATAAAAAGTGCAAAAAACAACAAAATATAATCATTTTTTACTGTGTTGAAACTTTAAAACAGATGAACACAAATTCAAATGATATTTTTTATCAAGATACAAAAAAGCAGAATGCAAAAAGACAACATGAACATCAAAAAACTATTTACAGTAAAATATTTACAATAGTGCAATCACAGGCACAGGTCAAACATTAGCTTTCAATTTGACCAGTGGACCTGTGATAGGCCTTGTGACAGTTCCTGTCCACTGTTACTTCCTTGCCAATGACTTAAGAAAAATGTTTGAAAAGTTAGCTCTCACTCTTAGACGCTGTAAAATACAATATCAATCCTGTAAAGACTCGCAATGAGAAAACACATAGGTGGCGATTAGAAAAGTTTATTTGCAGATATTTATTTCTTTGGTGCTCGGACCCCAGAGGATGACAGGAACGCTGAGAATGACATGAGCTTGAATGAACAATTTAGGATTAGAGATGTCTTTCCCCCAAAAGGGCCAAGGCCACACCAAGGCTGAAATAAAATGAAATGTTAGACGTAAAGAATATCAGGCGGGATAAATGAATGAATCGAGACAAATAGGGAGAAAGACAGGCTTACGAAAAAGAAGAGAAAAGAGAGAGCTGGACAGGCTGGATAAAAGGATAAGTTAGAGGAGGAAGGAGCGTAGCCGCTCGAGCGCATGAGGATGAAAGAGTAAGCCGAGGAATGAAAGAAAATAGGGAGCCTGCCTGGGTGCGAGGCAGTGAGAATTATAAATGAGCTTGAAAAGGCAGTAGGATGACAGATCGTGCCGCGGAGGCACTGAGAAAGATGAATGAGCTTGTGAAGGCATGAGAATGATGACTCGAGCTGCGGAGGCATCAAGATGATGAATGCGTTATGCCGCAGAGGAATGGGGGGTGATGAATGGGGGTGATGACTCAAGCCGCGGAGCATTGGGGGGGTGCTGAATGAGTATCAAGGCAAGGGGTCATAGATTAGACTGCAGAAGCATGAGAATATAAAGAGAGAGAGAGAATGATGACATGACTGTAAATGCTGAGGGGAAGAATGAAGTGATGACGTGGGAGAGAGAAATGATTTACAGTGGCTGATGAATGTTGGAGGTAGCAGACCTTAGATAAATGGGGATAAGAGAGATGAAGTTAGATGGGTTGATCTTTATCTATGAAGATAAATTGAATTTAATTAGAGGCCATCCGCCACCAGATAATGCAAGAAGTTCTTACCTAAGAACTGAGAGATCATTGAGCAGTTAACATAGAGTGGAAGTCTAGACGAACATAGATGAGAAAGCTGAAGATGACCAGCAGCCGAGTTGTTGAAGGGAAGCTGTTGAAACTCCTTGATTGGCTGCAGTAGTTGCTGTTCCTTTTCTAAATGTATGTCCTGCAAACTGACAAGGGGCTAGATTGCATTGACTAGAGTTTGTCTGAAATGTTTGAGGAACCAGAAGGCGGTCATGGGGACCCCTTCTAAAGTGAGAAAGAGGGGCATGTTAGGCGGACTGAGTTTGTAACGTTTGAGTGCAAATTTGAACATGGATTGGAAAGGGCAGAACGAGTCAGGTGAGCGCTGGATATAAACAGGGGCCTTTCCCTTTGCTATGTTTAAGGAAAAGTTTGAAGTGGTCAGAATAAAACTTGAGGTCTGAAGAGGCTAACTATCTTGATGGATCAAATGGATTGTTAGGGGAGGTATCTTCACTTAACCTAAGGAAGCTGTAGAAGGCTAGAAAAAAGGCACTGGAAAGGAGTGATTTTAGATAAGGGGAGCACAACAGGTCTTTGGGAATCTGTCTGAGGGATAGAATGATTAGAAATACCTTTTGAGGAGGAGTTTAATTGCGTGATTTGCGTGGAGGGGGTTCAGACAAGTGTTGTTTTGCGAAGAAGTCGATGCCTGCTAGTAAGCTCTGGTTATAATGGAGTTTAAAACGGCAGTGTTCAAAACAAAAGGTTATTAAGGCCAGGACTGTTTGAATGCAGACTGGATACGAGGGGTATGATCAGGTAGGCAGAATTTAGAGAAGGTTTGCCAGCTGAAAGAATATGATGTCAATGTGGAAGGAGCTAGACTTGAATAACGGTAGTATTTTGCTGATTGGAACAGAGAATGAAGAGAAGGGATTAATCCAGTTTCAGGTCTTCGAGAGGTGGAATAGGAGTGGGTTGAACGTTGGCAGCTGTACAGAGACTGCGAAAGTTCTGAAATTTGGAGCAAGAGAGAGCATCGCCGATTGAGTTAGAATAACCTGGAACGTGACGAGCGGAAATGATGAAGTTATATGTTACTGCTAATAAAGGAACGGCCTTCATTTATAGCTTCCACCTTGGCTGAGATGTCGCATAAAGCAACAATATGTTTTCTTTTCCAATAGTGGCCCCATACGAAACAGGCTAAGGCGATGGGAATGATTTCATAGAATGCTGAAGATTCTGACTGAGGAAAGGGGGAGGGCCTCACGCCGGCGAACCATTTGCCCTGAAAACCCCCCCAAAACCACGGACGGAGCTACATCCGTGAAAATGACCTTACTAATATTGTCTGTTCATAAATTGTTTCATAAGAGTTTGTTATTCTGCTGTGGCAGAAATGCAGTTAATGCTTATAATTTGAAAACACTTAGTCCGGGAAGGTGCAGTAAATTGATTGTCGTAAACTAACCAGAGCAGCGTCATCCCAGTGTGCAGAGACAAAGTGTGCTGCACAATTATTACAAGGTTGGTATAAATGTTCAAATGTATAAATGAATATTTAGATATTCTATGGAAAAAAAACTGGTTGCTGTTAAATGTAGCAGTTTTTTTTTTCTTCTTCTAATAGAGGGGGCTAATATTCTTTGGTAAGTTAGTCATGCTTACACGCAATAAGAAGGTTTACTAGATTCATTATTATAAGCTTTGTAAACTCACAGACAGTTGAAATATAAAGCATTTTGTTTTATTTAATGGTACAGGGAAAATTTAGAAGGCGATGGTTACAAGTTTAATCAATATACGTGGTAAACCAGGGTAAGCAATCAAGGGAAATATTGACAAGGATAAAAGGGGTTGTAATAATTTAAGGTAAATAATTCATTTATGTTAAATAATAGGGCAGAAAAGGTTAAGAGCAGCATATTGTTTGAGTTACTAAAGGTATTTACGTTCTATATATTTTTTAGCTCTTATGATGTGTTCACATGCAAGGCTCTGTCAACAAAAGGATTGTGAACCATCCGTTTGAAAGACCATCTTTTCGACCGGGACTACAGACCGTAAAAACTGAAATGAGTCAGCCGAGAGAACGACGTCGCTGTACAATAAGAAGATACCGTTCCAGTGCGTAAGGAGACTGGAGCGGGAAACCAGCAGTTTGAGTTTGGCCGGGCATGAGTGCTTGAAGAAAGGAAGAGAAGAACAAAGAGTGCTCTGATGGCCGACTGAGCTGCAGGAATCAGGAGGTGGCTTGCGTCATGATAATATTTCAGTGGCGATAGTAGACCAGTCTAGACAGACTCCTGATTGAGCGAGGGTGGATGCAGCTTTGGCGGAGAAGGATTTGTGATATTGATGGAAAAATCGGGAAGCCATGTTTGAAATGTAGGTTGACGATAAGGGACGGATAGGTATCGAGCTTATTCTATAATCGGTTAACTGAGTAGAAGACGTGTCTGAAATGCTTAAAGGCGGCCACAAGCTTGCCAAAAGGGAGATTCTTAATAAGGCCAGGTAGATGATTTCAACGCAACAGTAAAGCCATCAGGGGAAGCGACCCAGTGGTCAACCTCAGGAGATGGTAAAATGAGAGAAACCAGATTAATGAACTGCCCCTGCAGGATTTGGAGCGGAGCCTGAGTGAGATGTTGGAAGCATGGGAGTATATGATCTACCTGAATGTAAAAGAGGAGTGGGAAACACAGCGTGCTTGAAGGGCATATGAATGAGGAAACAGTAGAGAAGAGAGAATGAAATGATACATCTCACCCTTAAAGACGAGCCAGGACGAGTGTTGCGAGGGTGAATGTCAGTGGGAGGGGCCGAGGAGCAGGTTGAAGGTTGGCGGAGTGGAGAAGAGGAAGTGCTGACGTGGCAAAATTGGAGGCAAACTCCCGGAGAAGCTGAGTAAGAGATATGTAGCGCTGGAGAGAATTTATGGATGACATGAATGAAGCAGCGAAGATTGTGGGATGGCCAGAGTAAAAGAATCGAAGTATGGGGTGTGGGAGGAAGATTGGAGGAGAAACAGCTGCAGAAGCCAGGCTGGGTGACGCGGCGGTGGGGGTACCCGGCAGGCAGTGCGACCTCAGTGACGCTTAGCAGGAAGATTGGAGGAGTTCTTCAGGCGCTTTCCACTTGTCCAGGGCTGAGACAAAGGAAAGGGGACATCAAGGCAGGAGGCCAGGCAAATGCTCCTACGAGCGGAAGAGGAGGGAGGAGGGTGAGGATCCATAACGAAACAGTGCAAGGAACTGGTCAGGTAGCCAGAGACGTAGTCGGACATGACTCGGCTGATCGTCGCAGCTCAGCTGCGCAGCTCAGAGTGAGGAAGTCCGTGAGTGAAGATCTTTAAAGTGGAGCTTTGGATGGTGATTGGCTGAAGAGGAAATGTGGACTTGATGCTGAGTGGTTGGAGCGGGGACACATGGTGTAGTCATTGGACGGAGCAGAGGAGGGGGTGAGTCTTCCAGATTGAATTTTCGTTAAAGCTCCATTATAAGATACTCTGAAGAGAAACCCTAAACAAGAATAAATTGGAACATTTGTTTATATACATACCTTAGATTAGCTGATTGTGGCGCTTCACTAAGGATGTTTACTTTTCCTGTTATGTTTGGTCTGTTTTGATAGATAGACTTACTAAAATACATAACAGATGAGAGATTCTCAAACATTTTCTAACTGATACCACTAGACTGACAGGCATTTGAAAACCAAATTTGAAAAATCCATTCAATTCAATCTTATTTATACTGCGCCAATTCACACCATGTCCTTTCGAGGCAGTTTACAAAGTCAATTTCGCTTGCAATGACTTTGCAGCAATCCCTCATTCTAACCATGCATGTAGTGACAGTGAAGAGGAAAACTCCCTTTTATCCCTTTCAGCAGGAACAAACCTCCAGCAGAACCAGGCTCAGTGTGAGCGGCCATCTGCCACGACCAACTGGGGGTTTGAGAGAAAAGAGCAGATAAAAAAAAGAACACAGAAGCACTGATCCAGTAGTACTTTCTATAGGAAAGAAAAGTGAAACATTTATGGTTATAGCTCCTTTAGTGGCTTCCTCTAGGAGAGAAAGACAGCTAAGTAGATGAACTCTGAGCCAGTTTCCATGTCTAGAATATGAAAGAGAGCACGTACAGCAAATGCATACATAAAATGCAATGGACTGGAGTGTGTGAACCTCCTGGGAGGAGGCTCTGCCTCTGCATGTTTTTGCCAACTAACTGGTTTAGAAATATACCAAGTGATTGGGATCACACATAAATCATACAGTATATAATAAATATAAAACAAGCATTGATACTTTTAAAGTCACCACTTTTTATATATATTTTTTATTTTCATGATGACACTGCCTCCCCTGTCACAATTCCCTGGTTAGCATTTACAGTAATGAAGATGGTTGATTGGTTTACACGATTAAGGTAGGAAGATATCAGTGTCCAATAGAAGAAGAAAGAAAGTGAGGGGAGGGAATGAGGAGAAATAAGGCATAAAAACTAAGAAATGCCCTTAAACAAGCCAAAGCTGGAGCTCTTTACTGACTTTAAAGATGGACATGCAGATTGGAAGTGACCTCTGCTTCCCACATCTCTTCAACACCTCCTGCAAGAAACCTACATCTTCTTGGACTGAAACTGTGCTCTTTCACACCATTCTGTTCATCATCTCCCTACTCACTGTGGCTCTCAACCTGCTCGTCATCATCTCCATCTCTCACTTCAGGCACAGATAGACTTCTTTAAACACATTTTCTACTTTGGTTCTATACTTGTAAAAATTATGTATTCAGACAGAAACATAATTTGTCTGTAATGACCAAAGATGGGGATGATAGTTTTTCTAATTTTACCTAGCCTCAATTGGTTTCATTTTTGTTTGAATAAAACTATGAAAATAATTCCAACCTACTTTTATGCAAACTCTCAACAATATATTACAGTGTCTTGTTGTAATTAAGTGTTTCTATCTCCTTCCAGGAAGCTCCACACAACCACTAACATCCTACTTCTCTCTCTGGCTGTGTCAGATTTCCTTGTGGGGCTCCTGTTGATGCCCGGTGAAATCATGCGAAACGCAGCTTGTTGGCTTTATGGCGACCTCATCTGTTCCTTGTATAATTATGTATCCTACATCATCACCTCTGCTTCAGTTGGTGACATGGTGCTCATATCAGTGGACCGCTATGTGGCTATCTGTGACCCTCTCCATTACCCATTTATAGTCACAGAGAGAAGAGTTAAAGTCTGTGTCTGTCTTTGCTGGCTTGGCTCTGTTCTGTACAACAGTGTTATTGTAAAGACTGACTTTACTCAGGCAGGGCAACATAATTCGTGCTATGGAGAATGTGTGATTGTAGTTGACTACATTGTGGGAACATTTGATCTTATAATAACTTTTTTTACTCCTGTTACAGTCATCATAGTCCTGTACATAAGAGTATTCATGGTAGCTGTGTCTCAAGCTCGTGCCATGCGCTCTCACATTACAGTAATCACTCTGCAGCATTCGATGACTCTGACGAGAAAATCGGAGCTAAAAGCAGCTAGGACCCTCGGGATTCTAATAATTGTGTTCCTCATATGTTTCTGTCCATATTACTGTGTCATCCTAGAAGGTAATGAATTGTTCACAAACCCATATGCATCCAACGTGATTTTTCTATTTTATTTGAACTCAAGTCTAAACCCAGTGATTTATGCATTGTTTTATCCCTGGTTTAGGAGAGCTATCAAACTCATCTTCACTTTTCAGATACTGGAGCCTGGCTCCTGTGAGGCCAGCATACAGTAAAACATTAAAACTATTGAAATATGAACACTTTAAGGGCTAACATAAATCTGAAAGGAATAACTTAAAATTGCATTTCATATAGAGTTTTCCAAATGCATAAGCAGCGGTTGATAAGTTGTGGTATCATGCTGTTAGTTAGTATAAATTGTCCCTTTCAATTAAACAAGATAAAAATATGCATGTTTGACTTAATTATAACATGCTGTACTTTCTCTACAAAAGAATTAGAAAAATTTTTAACTAAACAATTTCTTTTTCATTTTACAATACGTTAAAATGTGTAAATAAAGCACAATATAAAAATATATGTAGGCATGTAAAATAAAGCACATTATAAAAATGTATGTATGTAAATGTATTTGTGGTTCTGCTCCTACATATGGTTAGCTGACTACAGAATGCTGTCTGAATTTTACGGTCATAATATTAAAGAAGAGATCCGCCGATCAGGTCTTTCCAGGCTGATGCCGATTTCCTTTTTTCTTTAAGGTCTGACCTGCCAATTATTTATTTTTTTTTTTTGGAGTGTTATGACCCAGCTTAAAGGCCACAATAGGAGGGGAACCACACCATGCATAGGTGTTCTAAAATATAGATGTATGGAACACAAACTAAGGGTCATATCCATACATGTCACTTGAACAGATCGCTGCTCACTGATTGGCCATGGGACCAGGAGAAATGAGAAGGTTTTCCAAGAGGTAGTGCAGGGAGAAGTTAATAAAACTCATGACCAACTACAATAATAAGTACCAAAATGGCTGGAGCAGGTCATACCAAAAAATAATTTTACTATTTACAAATAATAAATCATACCTAAAGGCTGAAAGAAAAGAAAAAGGACACGTCAGCTTTCTGAATTTCGACTAAGGATGTTATTATACAGCTCGGGCACTGCATTTAATAACATCCTAAACCAACTGATCACACATAAAATCTGCTGTTCAGATGCACAAACATTTCCCTTTGTCTATTTAAATGGGAAGTAGATCCCCCTGAAACTACGGAGCACTAATATCCCATACCCAACTTAAAACTAACTTTACTGCAGTTGGACATCTGCGGTTTTCAGCTTTAAAGTCTTTGTCTTCATTATTGCCACGGCTGAGACAAAAACTTCTTCATAAAAAGCCAAAAATTGCAACTTCTTCAAACAAACTTTGGAGTTTGTCCAGACAGCAGCATCTTTCCTTTCTGCTTATCCTGCCATACACAGCCCTCACATCAGAATCCCTGAGCCATAATTCCCAGTTCTGGCTGAGCTGTGGTCCAGATAATTATCCCAGTGGATCATTTTATACATAAAAAACATATATAAGAAATTCTTGAACATACAATAATACAAACATTATTAACATTTAGGTTTTTATGTTTTTATTTTCTATTTAATTATATTTTTTTATTGTTTCTTACGGATTACTTCAATGTGACAATGTCACAGAGTAATGGTAATAGCAGCACAGTGCAGTACACTGATGGCTTGAGGCGGAACTTCAGCCTCCATAGCTCCAGTCGTCAGTAGGTCAGTGGAAACACAACTGGTACCGTACCGAGTAGAGAGAAATTGTATGGAGCAGAGCAACGCCGCCTAAAACGAGTCAGTGGAAAAGGGGCATATGTAAAAATGTTGTAATGTGCAATCAAAATAATCTAAAAAGCAAAAGACAGCACCATACCTGTGAAGGAGAGCAGTAAGGGGTGTCAAAATAAGCTGAGATCTTTCCATGTAATCCATGCAACATTTATTAAATACTCTCAGTTGAATCGATAAAAAGTAAAAATAAGTATATTCTCACATTCTGAGACTAAAAGACTGGAGAGGCCTGTATGGAGTCATATATTAACTGTCTTATCTTCAGAAGTATAAACTACAAGTTTAACCAAAGAAATGATGTCTGATGATTTTCTATTTTCTACAAGTATTATATGTAATGAGTGAACTTTGACAATCAATTTAAAACACATATAAATAGTAACATGATCAAAATTTGATTTTGAACTGATTATTAAAAAGCATGAAGTTTTAAAGATCATTAATCAACTATATATTAAAGAGATACAATGACTATCAATTGTGATGTATGAATAAGAAAGGACGAAGTTGAAGTAATGGTTTTAAACTGCAAGTAAAGTAAAGGCTGTAACTAAAAGTTTGAGCAGCACCAATGTAAGAATTAAAGCCTCTGTTTAAGAGGAAGTGTAGTGTTGAGTGAGATAGGAATAGAGCGGATGTTGAGGAATTGGGGAAGTGAGAGCTGTAGCTTACAGTACAAAGCTGATGACTGAGGCGAAGAACAGGTCAGAGGAGAGGTCAGCAGACAGCTCAAGACTGAGGTGATATTGGCATGTCTGATGTGAAGCACACGACTCGGGGAATTCCAAAAAAAAGATCCCCTTATGTCACAGGTGACCAATGGGACAGCCATGGCAACAACTACTGGCCAATAAGCACAAAGAGTTTGGTGAAAATGCTCTATAAAATGGGCAAGAATAGAGGAACTCGTTGGTTGTTTTCTCGCAGAAGATCAGCGAACAAATCGGACGGAGAAAGACGCTACACACAGCCCAGCTGATCAACTGCATTAAAAAGAGGATCAACACGAGTGCCCTGAAAGGAACTGACGGAGCGGGGAGCTGAAGGACCGCTCCCGTCAACAGAACAACTGACATTAACCTGATTAGAGCTACACTGCATCCCTACTGAGGTGTTGCTAGGTGGGGACGGATATTCAACATGGACTTAATCAGTAAAGAAAATGTTCCTCAGTTTCAACCAAGAGAATTCAGAAGAAACACTAGTGAGTCAGCTGGCAAACCACCTCCAAAAAGATGACGTATACTAGTGTTAAAAAATAAAGCATGGATCCAGACTGGTCGTCATAGCATGCCCCAAGGCAGTCCAGAAGAGGGAAGAAATTAGTCGATTGTTATGTTGGTAGACAGGGTTCCTTGAACTGTGGGGACTGGGGAAACTGGTCTCACTGTACAGTCCATCCGAAAAATATGATCCGATTGTCAAGATGAACAGGTACCTCAAATCCCTACTGCCAGGGCCACCGCAAGGTTGAAAGATTATAAACTAGAGATCAGAAAGATAATCCAGCTCAAAGAAAAGATGCAAGTCATCCAATATGACAACAAAGAGAGTTTACAGACAGAGGCCAGTAGTCAACTTCAAGGCCCTCAATCGAAGAACCATAGCAAATCGAGCCAGCCTAATCAATCCCCAAGAAGCACTGATGACACTTAGAGTCAGGAAATATAAATCCTGCATTGACTTAGCAAATGGATTTTTCTCCCTTAGACTCGCCAACCAATCACAAGGCAAGACAGCATTTACAAACAAAGGCAAGAGTGTATGGCAAAGGTTACCTCAGGGGTACAAGAACTCCCCTAATGTGTTCCAATTAGCTGTAATGGAAGAGCTGCAATGTACATAGATGATGTGTTCATCACAGACGATACCTGAAGAGAAGCACCTAGAGAGACTGCAGACAGTGGTGGAGAGAATCACAGCAGCAGGTCTGAAGCTGAATCTCAAGGAATGCCAGTTTGGACAGTTTAAAGTGAACTACCTAGGATTCCAAGTGACAGCAGATTTGAGAGGCTCAGAGGGGTATCAGGAGAAACTGGCACAAATCCAGCCACCTGAGTCCGAAAATGATCTACAGAAGATTTTGGGACTTTGCAACTATGTGAGAGATCATGTCCCTAATTATCAAAGATATACTAAGTTATTACATGCCTGCCTAAAGAAGCGAGGAGGAGAATAAGAAAAAGTCACAAAGAAAAACTGGACATGGACTGCATCAAACCAGAACGACCCGGGTAAGCTCAAAGGAGCAATCCAAGAAGCCGTGAGGTTGGAACCAAGGAGCTTGACTGAAAAGTTGGTGGCCGAAATCAGCTGTGAGGACTCCATGCTGAAAAGTGAGTAATGAAAATGGGGGGTTAGTAACTTTGTGGAGTTACACTTTGTCATATGTAGAGAAGAAATTCCCCCAAGAAGAAAAGGAGTTAGCAGTGCTTGCTAGACACGGGTGCACCTTGAAAGACCTTGCACAAGGACAGCAGATTAAAGTCATCAATCAGAGCCAAGCAGAAAAGCAACCAATACAAGGTGGGGATAATGGGAAGACATCATGCTGGACCCCGACCTTGAGATTGGCCCAGCACAACCAGCCAGCAAAAAAACACCCTTAGAGCCGTGTTTGAAAGAAAAGCCTCAAGAGTGGGTCCTGTACACTGATGGGTCGAAGTAAGGACTGGATTAGATGGCCTACTGGGGCCGGTGTTCCTCTCAGTATTATCTGCTCTTAACTCCGATTTACACTCATCGTGTCCATCTCTCCTTTATAACCTCCTGGTCAAAAACCATCTGGACCGAAAACGAAGAGTGGCTGAAAATGCCGTTCCCCTGGGTGTGGAAGGCATATGGTGTTCCCCACTTTAAATGAGATTTTCCCAAGGGCGAGGACCTTATTATGCAGATATGTACGTATGTTCAAAAACTACCTAAACCAGATGAACTGTTGAATGTAACAAAAGGAGATTTTCACAATATTGACCTGTGTGTGGCCCAGCAAGTTTTTGAAAGTCTTAACAACTATGTGTGGAGCAATGGAGCCTCTCTTCAATGTGACCTGTGGCAAGCTGACATTTCAATCATGTCAACCTAGCGATATGACTGTACCATCTTAACCAAACTTAAAACGGCAAAAGTGCTCCTACAGGCCTGGGCAGAAGGATACAGCAGAGATTGGTCCCAAACCTGGTGAGGGTTGCAGGAGTATGAGGTTAAAGAATGGGTCATCCCCTGTTTGTCTCAATCAGATAACTCAATCAGAACTCAATAACTCAATCAGATAACTCAATCAGGCCACAACCTTTCTATGAAAGGTTGTGGCCTGAAAGGTTTGTTCACCCAAGACCCTGGCATATGGAGCGTAACACTAACCATACTCAGTGTTCCATAGGCCTAGCCTGCAGACCCTGTCAAGGATGGAGCGAGTTGTGTAGGTCCCATTATGACAATGAATACAACACCTATGCACATGAAGTTGTGTGGAAGAAGATTGTTATGGAAATTTTAGTGCCTTGCTTGATTTGCTCCTTGATACTCTACAAGAACTGACAAAAGTATTAGAACCCCTCTCTGTTTAGTCTTGGAGTAATGGTTTCTCAGCCTTCTGCTTGCAGCTGTGTGAGATATAGGTATGCCACACTGTTAAGGTTATGTCTAGGACAAAAGGTCTCATGAGAGTCACCTTGAGAACTGTTGTAGATTATAGGAGAACTTTTACTTTGTCTAGTCGGAATGATTTGGCAGCACTACTGAGCACATCTCCAATGCTGTAAAATCCTTCTCTCTTGCCAGATTCTAATAAAGCTGATTCTGAGTGACAATCATCAGTCTCTGGAATGCGAATTTTTCTACAACAATTGGCGTCACGAACAGGATTCCTTGACTGATTTACTCTGGGGACATCGACGAAGAAGTGTCAGGCGCCAGCCTTGGAAGAGATTCCTTGCCTTTACCCCGTTTAGTGTTACAGGGACGGAGGACTTCTGGGTCGAGGTTCCTGGGAGACTCAGCACTGGAATCCAGAAAGAGAACCTCATTTTTTTTTCCCAGAGTGGTGAGATCTTAAATCAGGCACAATTAATTATATATCATTAGATTATATTAGGATTATATTAAAGAAAACAAAAATTATAACCCAAAGCCTTATAAATTATTGCAAAAATAAAGAAAATCATAAAAGGCTTAGAAAATAGTAAGGACTCCTAAAATTTTAACTAAAAGGTTAAACCTAACAGTTTTCTACTGGGGACAAAGGGATCTGGGATTTTTTCAACCTTGGAACAGGAGCGAGGTGTATCGGACCTCGCTGGCGCGGTTGACTTCCACGCTGCGCACGGAGGCCAACAGTAATTCACCAGTAGAGTCCCCTTCCCTGTACGGTTGAGTGAGGTTCCCCCTAACCAGTAAGTTAGGGGGAGGCGAATTAGGGTGCCTAAAAGCTCTAACAATCGATGAGACCTGTCTGCCAGTTTTTAAAGGAATATTTTCCCACTTAATCCAGTAAGTAAAAGGGTTGTCCCCCAGCTGGGCAAGGCTGTCAAGTATGGAGACAGCAGTTCAGTTCTAAGGGATTACCTCCTCCCACAGGGAGAAACGTTCGTTTTATGGTAAAACAATATGGTCCACAAAGAGTGCATAACACAAACTGGGTATTAAAGAATTTAAACTTTCCTGCAGGAGGTTAATACAATATCTTCCAAAGTTTTGCAGAGGTGTGAAGAAGCTATAAATAGAAAAAGGAGGGACACGAAATTAGAGGGACCAAAGAGAAATAGATCAAAAAGATTACCAGGCTATGAAAAAAATAAAGCATACTTAAAAATGTTGGCAAACGAGGGAAGTGCTGAGCGACGCAAAAAGATAAAAAAACCTCTAAATTGATGCCAGCGAATCAGGATGACAGTAAACGACATGGGGAGCAACGACAAAATAAAAAGCTCTATCTCTGTACCTGTTCTTACCAACTTTGGTTCCTAATACTGAGGAAATAAATACACAAAACCCCTACCCCTGTTATAAATCCAACCTGTGAAGTGTGAACACTCCTGTAATTCTTCTGTTTCTCACTCTCTATACCTGATCTACGAGCATTTGACGACTCTGGCGGCTGTGGTGGACCACGATCTGGACTCGTATGTTTACCGACCAATCAAAAAACCGAACAGCAGCCTGACATGCTCCTCTCTGGCAGCAGCGACCTACACAGACCTCCAGCACGCGAATCAGCCACATCTGCAGCCACTCGCAGCAACAGCATTCACTGAAGGGTGGAAGACAGCTCTAACACACACAGCTGCACAGCTCCTACGATCCTCCTGATTCACTGCCAGGTCTGAGCTCCAGCCCTCCGTTTCTCATACCAGACTGAAGGGCTCAGGGACACACTCTCACTGCACCCTACTGGTGGAAGTAATGGGGTCCAAAATGGAACATACCGGTTTTGCAGTCCTGCACTTCTCATGCACATCGAGGAGTGCGCAAAACTTGGACCTATCTGTCAGGTGAAGTTCTTTTTTTCCACCAATTTCTCAGATTTTTTGCAAGGAATATCGTCCCTACTGGTGCTGAAATACGCAGAATCCTGGACACGTAAAAAAATAACTGCGTCTGACATTGCAAAAATCCATAAACCAAGCTCCCTGTTACAAACCTACGTCTGAAACATGAGGATTGGAATAATGATTCAAAAGTGGAGTACAGAATGCTGTACTTGTCCTGGCAGTTGCATTAAACGAACAGAGTTTCCCCGAAAGATCAATATGACTAACATCTATGCCTGCAAGCAGAAAAGGGATGAGACACTATAATGATTCATCACCAGAGTGATCGAAGCAGTGACCAAGTAACAGTGGAATAGAAACACCCCACAGAAGTGGGTTACAGAAGCAGGGGTCTGGGAGACCCTGTTTGTGATGCGGTCATAAAAGGAAGCTTAACTTTTAGCACAACATCTTACTCCGGCAGCGGAGTAAAAAAGAAGCAATCTGACACAAAGACTGCATCTAGCAACGATACGAATGTACCAAAATGTCGGAAGAATTAGGGATGGAGGATATTGACGAAAGCGAGGCCACGGAGAGGTCCAGGAAGACGTTTTTGTGATCCAGAAACTGTTTCACAAGTGTGCAGAAAGGGGACATTGGACGGGAGCAATGTCCCTTACCCAGCTGAGGCCGCATCTTTCCCAGGCTGATTGACTAACCAAGGCAGAGGAGGAGAAGCGACAAACCACCCAACACAGTGTCAGCCGTCTCGTCAAAGCGGTACCACACCACACCTTTTTAACACACCCAACTGCTCCCACCACTCTTCTTCCTAAGCTGTCCTATTTCTCAGTTTTAGACACCAACACACACACCACACACACACACACAACCACACACACTCACACACAAACTATACATACAGCATGCTCAATCAATTTTTCCTTCTCTTCCTGTTTCATGCAAGAAAAGTGCTTTGCACAGACTGTGATGACTTGACTAAAGTACACATGCTATTGCTGTTTTGGAAAAGAAATTTTAGAGAAAAATACTATACCAACTTATGCTCATTTTACCTCAGAGGCATATAAAGCTTTCCCCAATGTTTGAATTCTCTTATAGTCTCCAGGAAAGAAAAAATATCATTTAGGTAGACTCGGGAGCAACTTCTTCTGTTGTTAAGGCAGAGGAATTTTCAACACCCCCAAAACTCAGCGGAAATCATGTTTTTTCTATGTCAGCATCAGGGCAGACGACAAGGGAACATGTTATAAAGCCCATCGCATGTGTAGCACCTGATGGGTTTACTTTCAAACATTGTTTCCTCTTATCATCATTGTGTCCTGTACATTTGATGGGTAGAGATCTGATGTGCAAGCTAGGGATCATTCTATGGTCCACCCCAGAGGGGGTAAGGGTCTCTACTCAGGCTGACACAGTGTTCACTGCAGTACAGTTCAGTCAACAAGCATTAAATTATGCTTATGAGTGGAAAGTGCAAAATTCATTGTGTTCACAGCAGTTGCTGAAGGAGGTTAGATCAGTTGTTAATCCCTCCTGTGATTTTATGCAAGCTGTTGATTTAAACCCCATCAGTCAGTCAGTCATTTTCTACCGCTTATTCCATAGTGGGTCGCGTGGGAGCTGGTGCCTATCTCCAGCAGTCTATGGGCGAGAGGCGGGGTACACCCTGGACAGGTCGCCAGTCCATCGCAGGGCAACACACAAACAACCATGCACACACTCATTCATACACCTAAGGGCAATTTAGAGTGACCAATTAACCTAACAAGCATGTCTTTGGACTGTGGGAGGAAGCCGAAGTACCCGGTGAGAACCCACGCATGCACAGGGAGAACATGCAAACTCCATGCAGAAAGACCCCCGGCCGGGAATCGAAAAAGTGCAATGTGAAAAAGTATCTGATTGGACTGTGGTACCAACAAATTCTAATCTTATGTTTTCTAAGAGACTTTCTGCATTTAAAGACCTTTTCTTAGCACACTGCACTGCCAAAGAAACGTTCAGTTGAATCCAGAAAAATGATCTGTTTCCCAAAATGGCTCATTTGTTGCAAATGACGCCACTTCACATCCAATTGTGGTCCAGGTGCCTCTCGGCCTGTGGGCAAAAAAGTAAATATGACGTGGGACTCATAAAAGGTTGTGAAACTGTGTTGTGACTCAAAGTCAAACTACAGACGTGTGTGAAACAATACCCACTCAAACCAGAAGGCATTGCAGGAATCAAACTGTTTTTGAATCGCTTCTGAAAGAAGGAATTATTGTTCCTTGTGAAAGTTCTCCTGTAAGAACTCCTCTTTTTCCTGTTAAAAAAAGATCAGGAGTAAAGGAGAACTGTTTGAATGGAGGTTTTTGTGCAGATTACAAGCTGTAAATGCTTCAGTACAAGCCAGAGCTCCTACAGTTCCAAACCCGGACACTATTTTGTCACAAGTTCCTCCAGATGCAAAGTTTTTTTCTGTTGTTTTTTTAGTGTACCTGTTGATAAGCAGAGACAATTTTGGTTTGCTATTGAGTTTGAAGGAAAGCCTTACACTTTCAGTCATCTGTGTCAAGGTTATTGTGAAAGTCCGACTATATATAATGCTGCATTGAAAGCTAGTATTGAGTCATTGGAGTTGACCTCAGGCTCTGCTCTATTGCAGTATGTTGATGATCTTCTGCTTTGTTGTCCTACTAAGGAGCAATGTGAGAAGGACACTGTCACACTGTTGAAACATTTGCATTCAGAGGGGCACAAGGCCTCTCTTTCTAAACTTCAGCTTGTCCAGTTACAAGTAACCTTTTTAGGTCATGTTATTTCTGCTGAAGGTAAAATTCTTTCCTCAAAGCTTCTGAATGCAGTGCAAAACATTCCTAAACCTGTTACAAAAAAACAGTTGATGTCATTTTTGGGCATGACTTCATATTTCAGGAATTTTATTCCTAATTATTCCTGTATGGTATGGAAGCCCCGTTGGGTGCTCTCATGCATGGTAAAGGTCTTCAATCTCATGACAATATTGTTTGGACACCTGAAGCAGAAGCAGCTTTCATACAACTTAAGCCGGCTTTGCAGAAGGCTCCTACTTTAGGATTACCGAATCTTAACAAACCTTCTTTTCAGGCTGTTGATGAAAAGCATGAGTGCATGACATCAGTTCTCCTCCAATATCATGGAGATAACCTGCGACCTGTTGCTTATTTTTCTGCAAAATTGGACCCAGTGGCTAAAGGACTCCCTAACTGCCTTTGTGCTGTGGTAGCTGCAGAAAAAGCTGTGTTGGCTTCTAGAGACATTGTTGGATATGCAGATCTCACAGTTTGTGGTTCCACACTCTGTTGCTCTTATTCTGCTTGAACAGTAACATCACACCTTTCTGCTGTTCGCTGGCTGAGATACACATCAATTCTTCTGGACATGCCAAATATAACTGTTAAAAGGTGTACTGTGCTCAATCCAGCAACACTTCTCCCCACACCAGAAGATGGGGAGCCTTATAACTGTGTTTCAGTGTTGGAGGAAGTTTGCACACCCCGGCCTGACCTTTCTGAGATACCTCTGGAGAATCCAGAGATGATTTTATTTGTTGATGGTTCGGCTTCTTGAAACCCTTATACTGGTAGGAATCAGGTGGGTTTTGCAGTGTGTTCTTCCCATGAAACTCTTGTTTCAGGCTCAATGCCAAAACACTTTTCTGCCCAGGCTGCTGAGCTTGTGGCCCTGACTGAAGCTAGCCGAAAATCAAACTGTAAACATTTACACAGACTCGAGATACGTATTTGGTATAATCGATGATTTCGGGGCATTGTGGAAACACAGAAAGTTTCTTAAAAGCAATGGAAAACCCATTTCTGTGCAGCATACAATTCAGGCAAAACACCACAGATGACTCAAGCTGCACATCCACAGCCAGATAGGCCATTTGAACATCTTTTGATGGACTTCATGGAACTCACTCCATCTGAAGGGAAAAAGTATGTGTTGGTTGTTGTTGACATGTTTAGCAAATGGATTGAAACGTTTCCAAGCAAAAACGCAGGCAGCCACACTGTCACCAAAGCCCTTTTAACAGAAATAATTCCCCGATTTCTAGTGACAATGGGACTTATTTTGTGAATGCAGCAATGAAGGAGGTGAGTAAGTTCCTGGGGTTTGACCTACGAACACACTGTGCATACCATCCACAGAGTGGTGGCGCAGTGGAACGTGAAAATGGGACTTTGAAATTAAAATTAGCCAAGTGTTGTGAAGAAACTGGCTTACCTTGGACAAAGGCCCTGCCTATTGTGCTCACTTATATGAGAATGAGGTAAAGAGCACGAGTAAACCTCAGTCCTTTTGAGGTGCTGTTTGGCAGACCTCCAAATTTGGGCATTGGAACATTGCCAAGACCATTGCCCCTCCACATCTTTGTGTGAAGATAAGATGTTGTCCTAGTGTCAAAACCTATCAACTGTGCTTTCTCAAGTTTCACAGACGGTGAAAGCGACACTACCTGAGACAGCCACATCTCCCCTCCATTCTTTGGTGCCAGGTGACTGGGTTCCTGCGTCAGAGAGTTTAGGAGGAAAAACACTGGAAGTCCAGGCGCTGAAGATGACCATTTCAGATCCTGCTGGTCACCCACACGGCTGTGAAGGTGGCAGAGCGAGTCACCTGGATACACGCATCGCATTGCAAGCGGATTCCAGCTCCTCTGGATTCTCCTGGTCCCCAGGATCCAAATAATCTTTTACCTGGATCATCTCCTGCTTAACGTGTGAGGACAGCGGCCCACCACAAGGCTACGAACTGTAAGCTAATCACTGGAGAGTGACTGAAAAGGTGGGTGAAGAACACTGTTCTGACAAGGGCACAATAATCCCTTGGGCGGTGCGACGTTTGTTAAAAGGAGTACTTGGACGAGAAGAGGATGCCTCCCTTCAGCCCCGAATCTTCCAAAATGAAGGATTACAAGAGATGGGGAAAGACTATTGCATATGTGTTACTCTTTGTATTCATTATTGCTATGTTATATTGTCTTTTTCATTTGCATGTGTTTGTTGCTCAAAAGCACATCAGGATAGGCAAAGCAGTCCCGATGGCCATCGTAGAAAGGAAATCAGGGCTGGTTACCATACAGTTTCCTAAGAATACCACAGTGGCAGCAAGGATTGACCTCTGTGATGTGGTCCCCAGTGAAGGTTGTGACAGTTGGTTTCAGAATGCAGATGTGTACATTTGTTTCCTAGCATTTGGAAAGTGGGGTCTCAACCCGTGTCTGGACTGGACCTATGTGTACTGGAATTCAAATCCAAAAGGTTATGTCAACCCAAACTCTAACTATATTCCCCAGGGCCTGCGGCAACGCATCAGTTTGATTAGAGACAAATCTACTCAACGAGCTGACAACACTAGATATAATCCACTGGTAATAACTGTCAGGGGAATGTGGAAGAATCCCTGGCCTACTGTTAAACATGCAGATCTTAATGAACTTGTTTTGATTGTAGGAGCTGATGTTTCTTGAAGAGACCCACTGGGATTGTTTTGGATTCAGTTTGTGGATAAGCCTAAGCCTCCTGATGAAAATCTAGATATTTCTGGTGTTAGCACTTCTCCTAGCCCAACCACACCTCTTCAAGCATTGGTGACTTACTTAAATGTCTCATCACCTGAAGTAATGTTACAAGTTGAAACTGGATTTTCTGAAAAAAACATCTGGTTAGAAGGGGGATTACATTTTACTGCAAAAACCCAATAAAATGACAGAAGACTCTGGGGTAGATTCTTACCTGATTGGTTTGCTGACACTTTTGGTAAATGGAAGGATGTTTTTATTATTACAGGTATGACTTTCTTTGCCATCTTTTCACAGGTATTGTCTCATTTGCTGTGGATGTGCTCCCAATGTTCCCTGTCTACGCGCACCCTAATTAACAGTTTTGATCACTACAGCTCTCGGTCAAAGGAGGACTCCTTTAGGTCATTTCAGATGCACCTATGATCTTCCCCTCACAGGTGTAGAGGAACCCACATGGATTGCTCTGATGTGTGAGTTGACATGAAGCAACTATCTAACAATGATGATGATGCTTGTTCTCTAATACAGTTAAGAGATGTTATTTTGTTCCATCAGAATGACAAATTGTTTCCAACATAAAGGAAGAACAGTCTATAGTAGATTTGTTGTAGTGTTTAACTTTGTAATAATGTTTCATTATTCATTTTACATTATTTAGTCAATTTTTATTACTACTTATTTCATATAATCAATTTTTGATTTGTTTTAATTATTCATTTTATTGCTCAATTCACATTTTGGAAATTCATTTTTTCTTGTACTTTCCTTCTCTGTCATTCAGTAAAATTTTCTTAGGTGTTCGATAACATATGAAACTAGTTTCATTATAATCGAAGAGGGTGGATTGTTATGGAAATTTTAGTGCCTTCTTGATTTGCTCCTGGATACTCTACAGGAACTGTCAAAAGTATTAGAACCCCTCTGTGTTATTTTATTCTTCTCTGTTTAGTCTTGGAGTAATGGTTTCTCAGCCTTCTGCTTGCAGCTGTGTGAGATAATATGTATGCCACACTGTTAAGGTTATGTCTAGGACAACAGGTCTCATGAGAGTCACCTTGAGAACTTTTGTAGATTATAGGAGAACTTTTACTTTGTCTAGTCAGAATGATTTGGCAGCACTACTGAGCACATCTCCAATGCTGTAAAATCCTTCTCTATTGCAAGATTCAAATAAAGCTGATTCTGAGTGACAATCATCAGTCTCTGGATGCGAATTTTTCTACAACAAGATCAAAGGAGTGTGGAGAAGATCTCTTGGTGAAGGTTCGACCTGGGCTAAAGTCATATTGGGACATAATTTGAGGCATAGAAAGAGCATTATTAATGTCATTGTTGGGACCACAGCCATGGTTACAACATGAAGTCTGGTACAGACTTTTCCGGAACTTTCAAAATAAATTGCATTAACCTACTTTCGGCACAGCCAGGGAAAGGGATACTTCCCATGATGCCACTGTCTGTATAAAACCCCACCTTTCCAACGAATCGATCTCTTCTACGCGGGTTCCTCCAAGGGGTCCGGACAGAGAGACACGCTCGCTAATTTCTCTTTGCTGGCAAACAGACATAACTCTTCAATTTGATCCAAGAGTGTCATACGATCACCGATCATATGCACTAAGTTAAGTACGAATGAATTACTGTTTGTGTATCCGGTATTCATTCATGAACGGGGTAATTAAGGTACAAGCGTTGCTTGACTTTCTCTCTGAGATCTACAGAAAGCAAACTGTTTCCAGAGAATTACCAGCAGAGACGCTGTCTCTACGACGCCAAGTGAAGCAGTTTCCCGGTCTGAAAGGAGGACAACAGGGACCGCATCACCGTGGTTACCGTAGCAACTATGCAGTAGCTAACCATTTTGCTCACAGAGCTTTCTTCAAACTTCGTTGTCGCCGGACAACTTTTCCTCAGCACGGTTCAAATGAGGTTAGGTTTGGGCAGAGAGAAGTGATTTAGGATGAAATGATCTAAACGTTTTTCATTTTATGTAGTTTGGTTTTGTTTTTGTTGAACTCGGCTATCTTGGTGCTAGCAGGCTGTCTGCTCAGCACCATGTGCTCAGTTTTGTGTTCTATGTTTGTGTGTTTTTAAAGTTAAGACAAACTTTATTTATAGGGTGATTTTAAACACACAAGATTGATCATAACGCGCCGTCCGCGCTTATGCATGTTACCCCTTTATTAACGGTATTTTAAAGATGTGTGTTTAATTCTGATGCTAAGCTATAAGCTTCTTTTGTTAGCTTTAACTGCTAACAGCTAAGAACACGTGCTTGCCTGCTAAAGAATATTTACCCAGAAAGGTTGTTAGTTTTCAATCCAGTAAATAATAGTTCCCTAAACATTATTTTACTAAACTTGATAACTAAGTAAACACCATTAAGCCTGATTTCTCCAGAAAGGTTTGGCTCTTTTCCATAATATTTCCTTAAATATTTTACCATTTCCTTAATAATATTTCTTTAAATATTATTTTAATAAATAAAGGCAGCTAATGAGACACTATTGAGAATTGGTCATTCAGAAGGTTGATTTTATTCGGCAGAGCATTCTTTAAAACATTATTTTATTAAAATAATATTTTATCTGATCTTGCATTGTGAATGGTTGTCTAAAGGTATGCTGATTATTGCCTAAGTTAGTTCCAAGACTAACTTAACTTAACTTCCTGATTCTTCGAGCTAATCCTTGGTTCTCAAACATAAACATTGCATGGTAATGTTGCATCACTCTTTTGGTCATGGTTTCAACCATCTTTATTCAACTTGTTTATATTGTACATAGCCCACTAGTCTTCCCTATTCTTTAATTCTGCTTGGTAGTTTAGTGGGATTGTTTTAGCATGGTGAAGAGTTTGTTGATTGAAATATGTTTGACTTTGACCTATTTTTGTTAGTAAATTATTGTATTTTAAGAAATTGTGTGAATTCATTCCATGTGTGTGCAGAGTTTTGCTGTTCAATAATGTCAGGACAAAATCGAAAAGGGTGTGTCAAGCTCTAATACCACCGCCTTACTGGGCTGGGATTCACATGACAACCCTTAACAGACCGAAATATTATTTGATAACATATTAAAGTATTAAGATTAAATTATAAATAATATATTCAGATTCATAGTCACAGCATCATTCTGCCTTTCATTCCTGATTGCTTTGGCCAAATTGTATGCTTTTAGACAGCACCTATGCTCTGGCAACATAGATAAGGGTTTAGACTGGGTAGGATATAATCTTTTTTACTTTAACCTCACATGTAAGCCACCTAAAGAAACCTGGAAGAATTGTGGGGAAGGAGCGTATCAGCATGCTTGTAGTTGGTATGAGACATTAGGACACTCAGTCAGCAATGTAGTTACTACAGTTGCCCAGGAAGCTAGACACATTATAGAGGAAGTGTCAGAATCAGTGGATTTTGTGTTGGTTTCCTTTTTGGGCTGTTCAGTGTTTCTATTGGTTTAATAGCTATGTTTATTGATTCCTTCAGTTTACTTTGTTCTGCCTTTCATCTTGCTGTTCCCCAAGTAGTTCCTCCTCTTGTCCTTTGATCCCCTTCAGTTATTATTTACTCAGTCTTCATTTCTCTTTTATATTAGTAGTTCTCCTCAGCCTTATTTCTAGTATAGTTCTCCATATTAGTCTCTACTGTTTAAGTTCCTTCCAACAGGTTTTAGTATATAGTTATTTGATTCCTCACTAGGCTTAGTTCCACTTATTGTTTACCTTTTATTTTATAGTAATTCTAGGTATTCCCTTCACTGCTCTTCCTTATCAGATAGTGTTATCCTTAGATTCTAGTTTCCCTTTGGTTTTCTTATAGTTTAGTTTCCTCGTGTCCCTGTGTTTCCTAGTTCTTATCACCATAGTAACCTGTAACAACAGCCATTGTTACATGTATATTTATTTTTATTTATTTTGTTTATCATTTTGCAGTTGTGTATCCCTTGTAATGGTTTCTCCCAATTTAGTTCCACCTCTATTTAAGTAGTATGTCTGTCACTGTCCGGGTTGCTGTTGTTGGTGTGGCTTGGTTACTTTGCTGCATCAAAAACATTAAAGCAGTTTCTGCTGAATTCTTTCTGAGCCTGCTCTTTTTTTCAACTGTTGTTGGGTCCCACCTCCAAGACCGCTAGTCTTCCTGACAAGCATATGACATAACCATTCATTCCCTCAGTCTCCACAGCCAGTTCCCGCACCTGTTTCCACTTCTCCTCTGATTGACCTAGCTTCTCCCTCATTGGTCCACTCTCCTTCTCTCCCTGCTTATATACCTGGTTCCTCTAATTATTCTTCACTGGTTCCTCATTTCATGCATTCCATGTTTGTCACGGCTTTCCCCAAACTCTTTGGATTATGCTTCTTGTGAATTCTCTTCTGTGAATCTCCTACGACCTTGTAAGTGCTGATCTCCGAGCCTTAAATAAAGAAGACCTGTTTTCAATATGCTGGGCCCAAGCGACTGTTTCCATTTTGGTCCAAAACAACCTCAGACTGTGACAGGAAGGGGTTTCAGTAGTTGAAGGTTGGATTGCTAACTTGTGTATGATGCTTTGGCCTTATTTGCTTGCTGTGGTAGGAGTGATTATTGTAGTCAAAATATGTAAAGTCCTTGCGCAGCAATTTGTTCGTTACATACTCAGCCCTAGAAGGAGGAGTTATCAGCCCATCCCCTTGAGGGAGGGGCCACCCCAGGTATAAGACCTACTTTCACCTCTGCATAGCCCCTTTGACACCATCTCACATGGAAGGCAGCAATTCCCCGCCGCTAATGGCTCTCCCTCGCCACCTGTCTTAGAGAGAGCGTCTGCGTCATCTCCCCTTTTAATGCATCCTGACTTCATTGACCACCTTGAGATTATCGATGCCTGATCCCCGCCGCAAGTCCCTCGATCACCATATCAGTCAGACTTCTTGGAAGATGAGGTCCTCTCCTTGTGTGTTTATGATGCAGACCTTGGTTTTCTTGGCTTTTGGGACTTTGAGCATGAATACAGTTTGATCTCAAGAAGGGGTGTCAAAATAAGGTTTGATCTTTCCATGTAATCCATACAACATTTATTAAATACTCACAGTTCAATCAATAAAAAGTTAAATAGGTATATTCTCACATTCTGAGACTAAATGACTGGAGAGGCCTGTATGGAGTCATATATTAACTGTGTTATCTTTTGCAGAAGTATAAAATACAAGTTTAACCAAAGAAATGATGTATGATGATTTTCTATTTTCTACAAATATTTAATGTAATGATTGAACTTTGACTTTCAAGTTTGTTGGACCATTTGTTCGCTACTATACCTCCTAGTGTCATCTGCTTCTATATACCCCAGTATAGTCTGCTACTACAACTCCCAGCATGCAATGCAGCTAATAGGAAGGGGCATCGCAGCTCTGATGTCACAGTGTCGTTCATAGTGATAGCCTGCCGGGATAAGAAGACCAGCAAGTTTTACTTTACCGATCAATGGCGTGGATTTAACACCCAACCCAAGAAAAACCCATGGAGGTTTTCCAAGGAGACAAAATTTTGCTCCTTGTTTTTGCTCCAGTCTTAGGGTTATTTAGAATCACCACTTATTGTAGTCCAATGTGTTCTAAGTTGTATGTGCATGCAGTGTCTTATTGAAGCTTTGATTGCTGTTGGACTCTGAAAGCCGCCGTGCTTTGAAGCTGTGTGTGTCTCACACACACAGTATCTTTTGACAATGATCTAGCAAATGAGAATTTGCTAATTGTAATTATTATGGGCTTTGAGCCCATAATCACAACACCAGATGATATCTCTGATTTTGATTCGTAAGTAATGATTTTGGTTAAGAAATTATTTTTCCTGAATAATGATTTTTAATTATAATTATTGATCAATATTATTTGATCAATAATCATATCCCTTACAAGTTAAAACACATATAAATAGTAATATGATTGTGAACTGATTATTAAAAAGCATTAAGGTTTAAAGATTATTAATCAACTATATATGAAAGAGATATGATCATCAGTATTGATGTATGAATAAGAAAGGAGTTGAAGTAATGGTTTTAAACTGTAAGTAAAGTAAAGGCTGTAATTAAAAGTTTGAGAAGCACCGATGTAAGGATTAAAGCCTCTTTTTAAGAGGAGGTGTAGTGTTGAGTGAGACAGGAATAGAGCGGATGTTGAGGAATTGGGGAAGTGAGAGCTGTAGCTTAGAGCACAATGCTGATGACTGAGGCGAGGGCACATGTCAGAGGAGTGGTCAGCAGACAGCTCAGGTCTGAGATGATGATGGCATTTCTGATGTGAAGCACACGACTCGGGGAATTCCATAAAAAAGATCAGCTTATGTCACGGGTGACCAATGGGAGTGCCATGGCAACAAGCAGTGGCCAATAGGCACAAAGAGTTTGGTGAAAATGCTCTATAAAACGGGCAAGAATAGCGGAACTAGTTGGTGGTTTACTCGCAGAAGAAACAAGATCGGATGGAGAAAGATGGTACAGATGAAGCATAGGACCAGAGACACAGCCCAGCTGATCAACCGCATTAAAAGGAGGATCAACCCGAGTGCCCTGAAAGGACTGTGCCTTGAAATTGAGAATCATAAAACATTTCAAATGACATTTTTGCATATACAATACAATAGGGCTGCACGGTGGCGCAGTTGGTAGCACTGTTGCCTTGCAGCAAGAAGGTCCTGGGTTCGATTCCTGGCCAGGGGTCTTTCTGTATGGAGTTTGCATGTTCTCCCCGTGCATGCGTGGGTTCTCACCGGGTACTCTGGCTTCCTCCCACAGTCCAAAGACATGCCTTTTAGGTTAATTGGTCACTCTAAATTGCCCTTAGGTGTATGAATGAGTGTGTGCATGGTTGTTTGTGTGTTGCCCTGCGATGGACTGGCGACCTGTCCAGGGTGTACCCTGCCTCTCGCCCATAGACTGCTGGAGACAGGCACCAGCTCCCTCGCGACCCACTATGGAATAAGCGGTAGAAAATGACTGACTGACTGACATTATCTGTATTTTAATTATTTATGTTTTTCTTTATCTTTTTCACAGATTACATTAATGTGATAAAGTAACAGTAACGTCATTGGCGGCACAGCGCACTACACTGACAGCTGAAGGTGGGGCTTCAGCCGGCAGAACTCCAGCTGTCAGTGAGTCAGTGGAAACACAACAGGTTCCATACCGAGAAGAGTGTAGCTGCACAGACTAAATAGAGCGGGTGGAAAAGGAGCATTTGTTTGTCTTTTTCACTGAGCTTGAGCCTGCTGTAAACAAAGAATGCTTTGATGGTTGTTTATTTTTATCAATTTACATGCTAAGTGAGCGAACACAAACATACAGCCAAAGTCATTAAGAACTATCTTAACTGTAAAGAAGAACAAGACTTACTGGAAGTGATGGTATGGCCCCAACAGAGCCCTGATCTCAACATCTTGTACTGTATCTAGGATTACATGAAGAGACAGAAGGATGTGAGAAAGCTTACATCCACAGAAGATTTGTGGTTAGTTCTCCAAGATGTTTGAAATAACAGTTTTTCCTTCAAAAACTGTGTGCAAGTGTACCTAGAGGAATTGATGCTGTTTTGAAGGCAAAGACTGGTCACACCAAATATTGATTTGATTTAGATTCCTCTTTTGTTAATTCACTGCATTTTGTTGATTGACGAACATAAATGATTAACACTTCCATTTTTAAGAGCATTCGTTATTTACCGCATTTTTTGTATGTATGTATGTATGTATGTATGCATGTATGTATGTATGCATGTATGTACAGGGGTTGGACAATGAAACTGAAACACCTGTCATTTTAGTGTGGGAGGTTTCATGGCTAAATTGGACAAGCCTGGTAGCCAGTCTTCATTAATTGCACATTGCACCAGTAAGAACAGAGTGTGAAGGTTCAATTAGCAGGGTAAGAGCACAGTTTTGCTCAAAATATTGAAATGCACACAACATTATGGGTGACATACCAGAGTTCAAAAGAGGACAAATTGTTGGTGCACGTCTTGCTGGCGCATCTGTGACCAAGACAGCAAGTCTTTGTGATGTATCAAGAGCCAGGGTATCCAGGGTAATGTCAGCATACCACCAAGAAGGACGAACCCCATCCAACAGGATTAACTGTGGACGCAAAAGGAAGCTGTCTGAAAGGGATGTTCGGGTGCTAACCCGGATTGTATCCAAAATCATAAAACCACGGCTGCCCAATTACCCGGGAGAATTAAATTTTGCACCTCAACTCTCCTTTCCACCAGAACTGTCCGTCGGGAGCTCCACAGGGTCAATATACACGGCCGGGCTGCTATAGCCAAACCTTTGGTCACTCCCTTCCAATGCCAACGTCGGTTTCAATGGTGCAAGGAGCGCAAATCTTGGGCTGGTGGATAATGTGAAACATGTATTGTTCTCTGATGAGTCCACCTTTACTGTTTTCCCCACATTCGCTGAGATTATGGTGTGGAGAAACCCCGAAGAAGCGTACCACCCAGACTGTTTTCATGCCCAGAGTGAAGCATGGGGGGGGAATCTTTGAGGGTTTTTGGGCGGGGCCATATCTGGCTTTCCCCCGGGCCCAAATACTTTGCTAGATGGCCGTCCCCTGCCGGGGGCTTCCCAAACCCATTCTTGAGGACCATGTGCACCTGGTTAAAACCCTTGATCCTAAAGCGGGTGCTTGTTTCAATAAAGCACCAATACACCAGGGAAAGACTGGTGAAAATTGGTTTGTAAAACTGAGGGTGAGTTGAACATCTCCCAGGGCCTCCCAGTCCCAATCTAAATATTATGGGAGAAACGTTTTCCTCCACCAGTTATAGTGACCGGCCATATCCTGCAAGAAAAGGGTTTAAAAACCCCTTACCATGTGCGGGGACTTGTACAGTCATTCCCAAGACAAATTGCGTGGTATTGGCCGAAAGGAGGCCCTAAACCTACTAATAAATTATTGTGGTCAAAAACCAGTTTTTTTATTTTTCTTTTTCCCAAACCCCTGTATGTAGTATGTATGTATGTTTTTGGTTAGGATTATTTGGGGAATGTATAAACCGACTTTTTGGGTGCCTTGAGACTTGTTGTAATTGTCCTATATAAAAAATTTAATTAAATTGAAATGTACAGTATGTGTACGCTGGACCCATGATTCAGACAACTAAAAGAAAGACTTTCTTGTATGAAGTAATGACAACCCGGGGGTCACGGGGAGTGCTAGCTACAATATCAACTTTTCTCAAAACGAATTGTAGGGCCCCTTCTTCATCATGTCCATTTCCTTTTCTTAAAAATTGGAAATTTTTACACTTCAAGTACAGCGGTTTATTTAATATGGTACATATAAACATTCCTGAACTGTGATTGGTGACTGTCTGCTCTGACACATTAGTATACAGAATGAAACGCAGAGGTGTTAGTAGACAGCCCTGAGAATTCAAATTGCTACTTCAATTAAACTGTTCAAGGAGCCTTTGAATTAAAATATGCAGTTGAATTGTATTAAAAGCATAGGAAAAATGCACAAATAACAGCCTGGCATGTGTCCCATTAAAGTTCAAGTGTTTAAAAAGCAGGTTTAGCAGAATGAGGGTTGCATCCTCCACTCCTGTGTGAGGCTTGCATGCAAACTGCATGGGATCTCAGTCTGCTTTGAAATCTCACATCTTTTTAAAATCTCACATCTCGTCTTGTACAATGAGAAGACATCCTCCTGTTGCTTTTTTGGGAGAGTTACTGTTGGGGAAGTAATTTGGATCCAAGCTCTTTTTGCCCTACTACTTTTGAGAGTGGTATCATAATAGAAGGGATCTTTGTCAATGTAGAAGGGATCTTTGTCAATTATTCTCACTTAAGGCTCTGAGCTCTCCAGCTAGCGCAGAACGGCAGGCCTTTATGGTCAGTGGTATTGCGCTTTGACTGAATCATTAGCTCAACATGTTTGACTTTGAGTTGACTTATTTTTGTTAATAAATTCTTGTATTTTAAGAAATTGTGTGAATTCATTCCATATATGTGCAGAGTTTTGCTGTTCAATAATGTCAGAGCTCGTCTCACACCTTTCCATTTTGTCCTAATACCATCGCCTTACTGGGCTGGTATTCACAGGACAACCCTGAACAGACCGAAATATTATTTGATAAAATATTAAAATATTAATATTAAATATTAAATAATATTGTCAGATTCATAATCCCAACATCTATGAACTGATGCTTCTTAACATACTGGTTTGATATCAGCAAGAGGTGGTGGTTTCTGCTGATCACTGACAATGAAGAATAGTGCAGACCTCTGCTATCCACATCTGTACAATAACTCCTGCAAAAAGCCTACAGCTCTATACTGTCCTTTATCCCTCTGATAACTGTGGCTCTCAACCTGCTGGTCATCATCTCAGTTTCCCACTTCAGGTATTATTATGCATTTTTGTTTTACAGCTTTTATTCAGTCATCTAAAATAAAAATTGCTTTTCAATTAGTACCCAAGATGTGAGGAACAAGAGCATCTTTTTGTTGTTTTTTTTTTTAATTTTGGTATTAACTGAGTTTTGACATCCGGTTTAACAATACGTTACTCTCTTTTTACTGGCAGCTTTACACACCTACAAACATCCTCCTCCTCTCTCTGGCTGTGTCAGATTTAGTCGTGGGGTTCTTATGAATGCCTGGTGACACCGTCTGAAATACAAGCTGTTGGTTTCTTGCTTTCTTCTATTGTGTTATCTGTAAACATTGGCTTGTGAATATTAGCAAAAACCCCTTGAACTTTCCCACGTATTGTCACATTACAACCACAAACAGAAATATGTTTTAATGGAATTTTATGTGAAAGACCAACACAAAGTGGTATACAATTGTGAATTGGAATGGAAATTACACATGATTTAAAAAGAATTTGTACAAAAAAAAACAGAAAAGTGCAATGCGCAAACGTATTCAGCCACCTTTACTCTGAGTGTCTTCAGAAGTTGCCTGATGATTGCTAATGACTAAATAGTCCACCTGTGTGTAATCTAATCTCAGTACAAATAAAGCTGCTCTGTGATGGCCTCAGAGGTAGGTTAAGAGAATTATTATTATTATTAGGAAGCAAACAGCATCATGAAGTCAATGGAACAAAGCAGACAGGTCAGGGCTAAAGTTGTGGAGAAGTTTAAAGCAGGCTTAGGCTACAAAAATATTTCCCAAGCTTTGAACATCTCACAAAGATGTTAAATTCAATTCAGTTTATTTATATAGCGCCAATTCACAACACATGTTGTCTCAAGGCACTTCACAAAGTCAGTTATACCCATTCCAATTAATCCTAACCATTGAACAGTGCAGTCAGATTCAGTTATTTATTCAAATTGGAAAAAAAAGTTTTTCTATCTAAGGAAACCCAGCAGATTGCATCGAGTCAGAGACTTGTAGCAGTCACTCCTTCTGGATGAGCATGTAGAGAAAGTGGACAGTCACTGGCGTTGACTTTAAAGCAATCCCTCATACTCAGCATGCATGTAGCGACAGTGGAGAGGAAAAACTCCCTTTTTACAGGACATATAAGCGTTGCGTAATATAAACGCAACGCTTTTTACCACATTGTTTATTGCATTTACAGCTTCTTCATCTCCAACTTCTAATCAGACCTTACCCGCCTCATCTGTGCACCTGGCTTTATAAGCAGCATGCCAACAGACAAACAGCGCCAGATTATCAAAAGCCTTCGAGTGAGTACATGTCCAGCATTCTTTCCTAATCTGACAGCCTGATTTTGATCTCATCTTTGCCTCTATCATCATTTCTCTGCCCTGCCTTGCCCACGTCGGATTACTCTCTGGCTTCAGCTCTCTGGACAGTGACCTTGTTTCTGCCTCCTGACCACCTCTCACTGCCTAACCCCCGGGTCTGTTTGCCTGAATGTGCCTTCCTGTGAATGACTTCATTTCTGTACCCCGGACCACAATTCAAGCTTATCCACGGATCCTGTTGCCCAATCCTGCTCTCCCGGCTTTGAACCAGTTTCTGTCCCCTGACAACTGCACTCTGATCACTTACTGGTTGTGCAATCTTGAGGGCCCACGTGATGTTTTCCTGGTCCACAGCCGATACAGTGTTGTTGAGGATGGTGAGGGGGGTGTATGGGGGTGGTGTTATCCGAAAGTCCACCACCATCTCCATAGTCTTGAGTGGGTTTAGTTCCAGGCAGTTCTGACTACACCAGTGTATCACGCGATCCACCTCCTGTCTGTATGCAGACTCATCACCATCCTGGATCAGTCCAATGACAGTGGTGTCGTCTGCAAACTTAAGGAGTTTCACGGACGAGTCCGCTGAGGTGCAGTCATTTATGTACAAGGAGAAGAGGAGTGGGGATAGAACACACCCCTGGGGGGCACCAGTACTTATTATTCTGGTTCGGGAGAAGATGCTCCCCGTTCTCACCTGCGGCTGTCGGTCCGTCAGGAAGCTGTTGATCCCTGACAGATGGAGCTGGACGTTGAGCTGGGGAGCTTCTGGTGGAGGATGTCTGGTATGATTGGTGTTGAAGGCCGAGCTGAAGTCTACAAACAGGATCCTGGCGTAGGTCCTGGGCGGTCGAGGTGTTGCAGGATGAAGTGTAGACCTAAGTTAACAGCATCATCTGCCGACCTGTTGGCGCTCGGTAAGCAAACTGCGGCGTCCAGTAGAGGGCCTGTGATGTCTTTCAGGTGCTTCAACCACACCGTCTCAAAGGATTTCATGACCACAGACGTCAGGGCTACAGGCCTGTAGTCATTTAATCCTAGGATGGTGGGTTCTTGGCCTGGGATGATGGTGGAATCGTTTGAAGTCAGGAGTGGGCGCTCACATTATCTCGCGTGTGACCGTTGTTGGCGCAGTCCGGGGATTTGATAGATTGCGAAGCGAGTTGGTATAATACACAGGGTGTGTGTTCACCGGGCAATGTATGGGGGACGGATACGTTAGTCGGGTGATGAGTCCTGCCAGCCTTTTCTTTGTTTTCATCCGCTGAAAGAGCGATTTACATTCTTCGCTCAAGAGGAGCTTTAGTGCAGGAGAGAGGATCTGAAGGGTAGGTGGTTGTTGCTTGGTGCCGAACGTGTTCCTAGATGGATGTGGAGAGTGTTTGAGGTGTGAATTGCCTTCGCGGTCGATGTCTGGACGTTTGTTCGAAGTGTGGTGGGTCTTCATGTAGGACAGTCCAGGTTTCTCACCAGGTCCATACAGCCGAGGTGGGTAATCCAGTAAGAGATCAGTAGAAACGGCCTGTTTTTCGCTCTGCACTATAGCCTTCTCTGGCTGTCTTTTGATCTCTTTTGTTCAGTCTGTTCCCTGGCCTGCCTGTACCAGGCCACCCAATCAACTGGGGGGGGTGCGGGGAGCTTAACGTCCTTGTCCTTCGCAGATTCCTGAGGTGTGGAGTAAAACATAGCTTGTTGTTCCCAAAGGTGCAGAAGGTCTTGGTCTGCACACACGTGTTCTCACAGAAACTGATGTATGATGACACCACATCAGTTAGTTCGTTTAAAGCCGAGGAGCTTAAATACTCCAGACAGCCAACACTCCAGTGCCCGAGTTTTGACCTTCAGCGGTAACTCTGGCTGGCCTAATTCTTTGCTCTCCTTGTGAAAGTTATTTCCAGCACTTACCTTCTTGAGTGCTCCTTCCAGGTTATCCTGTGGTCCTGTAGCCAGTATCCTGTTCTGCCACCGAGCAGAAATCCTGGCTCATCCTTCTCATGAGGATTATCTTCACACGTCGCTTCCAGTTGGCTGTCTCTGGTTAAAGGCTCCCTTGGCTCTCCTACAAACGAACCTTGCTCACTCTCCAATGTGTTCCCTTCCAAGAACATCTACCAGGTGCCAAAAACCACCACCAAGAAAAAAGAAACAACTTTCCCAGATCGAACTCGGACCCATCAAGGTGGAGTTGCAATAAGAAAGAAACCGGTTAAGTCCAGATCTGGTCCATCCACGAAATAATAAGATCACTTACCTCCAGACTGAAACCCATCTCCTGACGAAACTCCTGAACCCCAGCTGTAACCCGCCCCTCCGGACAATCACTTCAAACCTTCCCGTGAGCAGAACTATAATTCATCTGAATTATTCACATTCTGTAACAATACTTCCCTCCTTCCACACGGTGACTAGTTCCTGGTTCCTGCAGATCAACGTTTCACAGTCTTTCAATAAACTTGTTAAATTTTCCCCTGTCTCCTGAATGTATTCTGCATGTGGGTCAAAGCAGCTTGAGCCGCCATGACACAGAATGGTGGTGTTTCAGAATTATATGGCTTCAATAAATCTTCACCTATATAATTAAGTGAAGCGTTTGTGTTTATTTTGTGCAAGAGCGACCTATCTGTCAAAATTATTAATGAATAAATAACTAATTGTAATTATTAAGAGCTTTGTGCCAATAATCACAACACCACAGGACATCTCTGATTTCTATTTGTAAGTAATAATTTTTGGTTAAGAAATTATTTTCCTGAATTATGATTTTTAATTATAATTTTTGATAAATATTAATTAACCAATAATCATAATCCTTACAATTTTGTGGGGATCACTTAATAGTGCATCTTATTGACTGACAGTTATTGCGACAGTCGCTTGCAAACATGGACAAATCTGACCTCATTTCATTTTATTTTAATCTAGGGAATGAACTATAATCAAATTCTTCAGACACTTGCGGTGTAGAATGGAGTAATTCTTAGCAAGAGATACTTAATTTGGCTGCTCAAAAAGCAGGGGCTTCAATGCAAACAATACGCTGACCTCGGGGAAGTTGTACATTTTGCCATGCAGCAGCTGGAAGAAGGAACTGGAAGACTACATGGGTACAGGTGGATGTAACAAATGCTTGAAAAATGGTGTGCGTGCAAAAAGAGATGTTCGTTTGATTCTTGCAGCACTGGACCATGACACCTCTTTGATCTGTCATTCCAGATGACTGATCCGTACGCAGTATTTTGCTCTGGGACCAAACTACATTTGGCATGCAGATTCGTATGACAAGTAAAAACCATATGGTATCTGCATCAATGGTTGCATAGATGGTTTTTCGCGCAAAATTGGCTAAAAGCTGCACACACAAGTAACAACCCAAGCGTCATTTGAGGGTATTTTTTAGAGGCAGTGGAGTAGTTTCGTGGCTGTCCCTGAATCATTAGGACAGATCTAGCAACAGAGAATGTGCTTATCTGAGACATCCAGACCTAACTTAGACACAATAATACCGATGCTAGATCTGGCGAACATAGCTACATTGCAGGAACAAGCACTGCAAATCAAAGGATTAAGAGCTGGTGGGGCATGCTTGCTCAAAGGAGTGGGATGAGTACTGGAATGCAACTTATGAAGTGCTAATGAAATAGATGAGGAGTGTTGTTTGTATGGTGACTATGTGGACAAATCACTTGTGAAGCTGTGCTTCAACATTATACACGTGAGATTGAAATTTTGGAAAGCCCTTTATGCTCTTCAGTATGATGTGGAAATATGGACTATGATGTTTTTCTTTTTGAAACACTACTTTTATTTTATCCTTAGTAGATAAAAATATTTACTTGATCTGCTGTGAACAGTATCCTCCTCTTTGTGTATCTTTATCATACTTCTGGTATCTTTATAGTAATACCATAGTTGATTAATGACGTACACAGCTATCCCTGTTTAGTATCTTGATAACCAGTGTTTGTTTTTTTGTTTTGTTTTTTTTTTGTCGTTTTACTGTTGCTGCAGACGGTTGTAGAAAGACACATGCTTTATGTCCTCTCCCTCCCTGCCCCGGCTGACCTTGCTTCTGCTTTTGTCTGTATTTTTCTCAGATGCCTCGCTTTGCTATCCTCCAAACTTGTGAAATTATGATTTGTGTCAGCTGGTCCTCTCTACGTAATTGAATCACATTTGTTTTCGACGGGAAGGACGGGGTAAAGGAGAACCGTCTTGTCCAGATGGGAACGTTCGCCTCTAAATACAAACACAATGGATTCTGGCATGGAAGATTGTGTGCCTGACTACCTGTCGTCGAGGACGATAGAAGATGTGTCACATATTTTGGACTTGTTGATAACAGGTATTTGCTGTTTTTGTCGAGTTGGTGGTACCGTGGCTTATCGAGTGATTTGCAAAACAGTATGAGGCAGACTGTTCAAAAGCATTCAAGCTGCCTGCGATGTTGATAGCTCGTGTAGAGCGCATCAACACTCGACTAAATGTTAAGAGAGCAGAAGCGCAGCTGGACACTACGATACTGAACCGATAATTGCAGCCTGGCCGCAGTTGGACTGGCAGAGGTTAAAGGATAATAATCTTGGGAGAAGTTGAACTATCGGAGTATTTGCGGAAATGTACCGAAGGTGCAGAAATGTGGCTATTTGGATCGCAATTGAGACATAACCGAGGGTAAAAACGTCTTAAGGTAGTTGGAGAGTCACGACTGCCTGATCAAAAAACACATTTTGTTTGTTCTAATCTGGCGTACCCCAATGTTCGCTTAGGTCAACTTCTGCTACTGGCTATTCAGACAAATATCGCCTGTTATGTTGTTTTTCATTAATTTATTTTTTGTTTTGTTTTTGTAGTTGTTTGATATAAACGCAACCTCTTACTCGCGCACGTGTGAAAGTGCGAAACAACACCTGCCCACTAACACTTGTGTGCTGATGGGACTATGCACGTTGATAGAAAATCTTCCACCTCTCTCTCGAACGAACATGCGCATTCTATCAGTGTTTGACAGGTCTATTCTTGCAAACACACTCACGGACTTTATATATTTGTCAAGCCCTCAAGTATTCCACCGTACCCACCTCACTCCCTTTTTTTTTGCTAAATACTTTACTTATGTTAGTGTTTTGCTTAACGCCCTGCTGAGGTTTGTTCTATTACTACTCCAAACTGTATTATGCTTCAATAAATGAGAGTCTGAATATGATTTTTTTCCTCCTTACCTTACTGTTACTAAATGTTTATTAGATTACCCTTTTCAATATTATTATTTCAACTTCTCATAAGGATTACTCAGCAAAAGCCTAAATATTATTAGTATTAGAAAATTTGGTGGACTAAAGCTGTTTTAACCATGACCAAGATTTTTTGATTGGCTTAGGATTGTATTACACTATTTCATACATGGAAAGCCAAACATATTAGTATTTAAAAGTGGTTGGATTAAAACTGTTTTATACCAGTGGACCAACAGATTCTCTACTTAGACTGTCAGTGAGTGCCGACATGATGTGTTTATTAAATACTAGTTGAATGATATGGGAGCCACAGCTCGTTGATCCTACGAGCGATTACGATATGTATCGATTTTTCTTGCTACGCACAGTGAATTATTCATTGACCAAACATGAGGAGAGCGGTAATGATGCTAATTGCCCTTAGGTGAGAAGTGGCTAGTACCGGGGAGAAGCTCTTACCAGTAAACTCCCAAGGATTATTATGTCTTTGATTTTGTTTTTTCTGTATCTTGTGTAATGTTATTTTCAGATTCAGGTCAGTCCATTTTTCTTATCCGCTATTCCCATAGGTGTCACGGGGGAGCTGGTGCCTATCGCCAGTCACTCTATGGGAGAGAGGCGTGCTCGTACAACGCTGCTGGACAGGTTCGCCTAGTCCATCGCAGGGCACGACACACAACCATGTCATATACACACGATGGCATACACTAATGGCGACTTTAGAGTGACAAATTAAACCCGATACAGTGCATGTTTTGTGGACTGTGGGAGAAAGCTGGAGTAGGACCCGCTGAGAACCCACGGGCATGCCGGGGAGAGAACATGCAAACTCCATGCAGAATAGACCCCCCGCTGGTGAATTGTGAACCCAGTGGGACCTTTGTTGCTGGTCAAGGCAACAGTGCTTATCCACATGTTGCTGGGCGCACCGTGCAGACCCCTTCGATTTTCGACAACACATGTCCTCTCAAGGCGCTTCACAAAAGGTCAGGTACATACATTCCAATTAATCTTAATCATTGAACAGTGCAGCCAGATTCTGTTATTTATTCAAATTGGATAAAAAGTTTTTTTATCTAAGGAAACCTCATGTACAGCGCTTTGAGTGCCTTGTTGCTGAAAAGCGCTATATGAATAAACTTGACTTGACTTGTCTAACCTGAGGAGAACACAACCATCAATGACAAGATGTTTAAAATTACTACTTACTAAATTGAGGTGTGCAGACAGTGCAGAAAAGTATTGGCTACAATTCTAAAAAAAAACAAAAAACCATGACATTACCTGGGGTTTTATGGTGGCGCAATTGGTAGCACTGTTGCCTTGGGGCAAGAGGTCCTGGGTTCAATTCCTGGCCGGGGACCTTTCTGCATGGAGTTTGCATGTTCTCCCCGTGCATTAGAGGCTGACATTTTTTCAGGAATCCCGCGGGACGGGAGACAGCATTAGTAAAGATCACGTGATTGGGACAGGATAAAAAATGAACGGGAGCAGACGGGAGTGGGAGCTAACCAATAAGAGGGAAAATAAACTAGGATCAATTGTCTTTGGAAATGTAAAACTTGAGACTTTGTTATAAACTTTAAGAAAAAAAACTTGGCTCGACGCCGCCATTGTGTCAGTTTTTTTCCAAGAGGCATATACTATACATGCGCGTTCAAAACAAACTCCACGACCCACAAAGCCACAGTGCTTCTGATCGATGTTTTTCGCCCTGCGTTCATAATGGAGGGAGCAACGGCAGGTGGAGAACTGGACGTGGTAAAATTGGATTTGCACGTACAAGTCAAGAAGCAAGACCTTATCTATTAACTCATAGAGCTGACAGGATAAGTCGCAAATATTACTCGAAAACTTCAGGAGATTTCAATGTAGCGTGTTTAACACGCAGTATGCTGCTTGTAAAAGACGTGTTGGGTAGTCGTAAATCAAGTAGCAGCAGTGATTAAGGCAAATTTTTGATTGAATCAGTCCCTGCTTCTCTTCATTCTGTCAAACAAAAAGGACCATCACGCGTCAAGCCTCATCTGACCACACAACATTGCTCCGCATGTCAAAAAGTAACTAAAGATTTATGAGCTTAACCACAGTAGAGCGGAAAGGTACGGAGGCCTGTGAGGGAACATGGGGGAATTATTTTCTTTTTTTGGCGTCTACGCACAGCAATATTTTTGCGTTACGCTTCCAATACTTTTGCGTTTGCTCGCGAAAAGTTTGGTTTTAATCGTCTTGAGGAAAGCTGTGCATTTTGGAAGCAGCAGTCACAGGATGACAAACTCCTTACAAACAACACATGCACTGATTTGGCATTGGTATAGGTTTGTTTGTCATATGCAGTTTAACATGTAGGTCAACAATGCGATTAATGCTTAGGATCAGGAAGAACCGTTTAAATGCAGAAAAAAATAAAAACAAAGCAGAGCTAATGCATTGCACCTAATAAAAGTAGAACACATCATGCAGGCAGCAATAGAGCCGACAATAATAGGTTTCACAGATTTGGTTTGTGCACTATTATGTCCCGTGAGTTCTTAGTGTATGACAGCTTGTGATGAATACCTGTCTTTAAGTCTGATTGGAGACATCTTTTATTTAAGGCCGTTTTCAAATAAAAACTCCATAAATCTCAGAAACGGATGAAGTGTTTGTTCCATTTTTGCAGTATTATCTGGTTTTGGAAACTATCCCACAAAGTGTATTGTGAGATAACGAAAAGACTATTGCGTTGAGAACGTCAAGAAAGTATTGCGTGTGCAACGTAAAGAGAAAAGAAAATTCCCCACCATGTCCGCCCTGTGCGGGCTCCATAGAAAGTCTTCATCAAGGGCAAAATATTAAATAAATACGTTGTAAAATAGACAAAAAATTGAATGTCCACTTATTTTAATACATCATTAAATATTAGGTGTACCACTAATTATTTCATGTCGTCTTTCAAATTATACTTTATTATTCACAGTGCACATTTTAATTGCATAATAGTCAGTTTCATGATTTTTAATGTTAACATTTTCTTTCATGTTACATTTACTTTCACTTATGGACATTCACACATATTTATTTGTTTAATCTTGATTTTTAATTGTTTTGATATTCTTGTCCAGTTTGACCCTCCATACTTGATGCTGTGTATAGGAGGGACATGTCAGAATTTGAATCAGGTGTGCTGGAGGCAGAGTGACCCATCTAAAACTTGCAGGGAAGGGGTTCCCTGAGGACCAGGGCTTTTGGAAACCTTGAGGTAACAGTTTTCGTAATTGTGTGAAAGGTAGATGACCTTTTTGCCCTTTTGATTCAGCCAAGTGACATTTCTCTTGCTAAGTGCATTTTTCTTTCGGTTCAGTCAAATTGTTGAAACATAAAAGTAATGTCATACGGTTGTTCAAAAGGAAACAATTCACTTAATAAATGAGTAAAATACAACTATGTACATTTTGTGTTAGGGCATGGTCTGTTTCCTTTGTTTCTATTTTTATTATTTCTTCATTATTCTTCTTTTTACTTCAACTGGCCTTATCTACAGCTAAAAACAGGTGACCTAACTGGTCCCTCAAGAGAAATTGCGCCAAAAGATTAAATGAAGAAAACAAAAATGGGAGTGTGGCACCGGAGTGGGAGGTCGTTCTAAATGTGGAGCGTGGAGTGGGAGTGGAAGTCAGTTTAGTGACCAGGAGTGGGATGGGAGCAGGATTTTTTTTTTATGCTGGCCTGGAGCGTTGGATTGTGGGATGGGACAGATACAATTTTTTCTGTTGGTGAGCGGAGATGGGACGAAGGGGCGAGAAATCCACTCCCGTGTCACCCTCTACCGTGCATGCGTGGGTCCTCGCCAGGTACTCCGGCTTCCTCCCACAGTCCAAAGACATGCCTGTTAGGTTAATTGGTTTCTCTAAATTGTCCCTCGTGTGACTGAGTGTGTGCAGTGTTGTTTGTCCTGTATGTCTCTATGTTGCCCTGCGATGGACTGGCGATCCTGTCCAGGGTGTACCCTGCCTCCCGCCCACAGGCTGCTGGAGATAGGCACCAGCTTCCCTGCGACCCACTATGGAATAAGCGGCATAGAAAATGACTGACTGACTGACACACCTTGAAGCAAATCATTTTAAGATTCAACTGTGAAAAAACGATAAGCGCTGATAAGTGCTTCAGCACTACCGATAGTGGACACCACCAAAGAGTGTCTCTGTGTAGAGTGGCAGCGGGCAACGCCAATGCTTTCCCCCTATTTATTATTAATCATTCAATTAATTATACACCCCAGTCCTTTATTCAAGAACAGAAAAGTAACATAAACAACAGTAATTTCATTACGTCATGACTAAATGCAATATTTATTAATTATTATTGTTTTAGGCTAATTTTAAATTATTATGGGCCTGCTCTTTAATGTTTCCGCGCACAAAAAAAGGTGCACACTTGATAGCAAGTGCAAACCCGATCTCCAACCAGCATACAAACAGGACTGGGACACCAAAATTAGAAGAATAGCAATCCTGAAGAGTGAAATACAACTTTAGAGCTTTATTCTGGATTGATTTTTAAATGTTATAATGTTATGTTGTTTCACTTTGGGATACTAAATAAAATTTATTATTATTATTATACCTCTAACTTCATGGCTTTTAACTTCACTTTTTTTACGGCCACTCCCCTCTAACACGATGACAGTTGACAGCTCACGCAAAATCCTCATTTGCATATGCAGTCTTTCTAGATTGCATGGAACATGGTCAGTTTCTGCTAGGTTTTTGTTTTTTTTTGTTCTTGCGCAATTAGCGCTCCTTATTTGGAAGCTTTCAAGATAAAAACCTATGTGTAGCGTGAAACATCACTATATTACTCTACACAAAAGCATGTGTGCATTTTCTGCTCTTTTAATATCTTTTGGTAAGCCTTTAACCCATCATTCTAATCAAATATTTCAGAAACAGCTGGATGAGATGAAGGCAGTCTGGAACAGCCACCGGATTCGACCAACAAAGAATCCCAATGTACTGAGTGGGATTCCGGAAGTGATGTACACTGCACCACAACTCTGGTTAAAAAAGGGTTGAATTTAATTCCAAATCTTTTTATTTGTCTGCGGTCTGGTCTCACTTGAATAAAGAACTCTGTGTTGCACCGCCAGCCAAAAGGGGTGCCAAAATTGGAGGTTCCACTGAGATTCAGGTTTTCAGAACGGGCAAAAAATAGTCCCCTTTGTTGGTTTGGGGTCCATGGTGGGCCCATAATTAGATGTTAAATTTGATTTTGTGACTGAAAATTCCTATGTAAAGTTTATGGTATTTTTTCTGTGAATCTACCGTGTGAAAGAGGCTGACATAGGCGATGAAAATTTAGTGACGGATTGTTGGAGTGAAAGTGTTCTGAATTGATTGTTGACAAAAGGTCAAGCTTTGTGAATCTTGGTGTGAGTATGAATGAGTCGGATGAAGAACTTTTTCCTCAAGACTCCCTTGGGAGTTTCTTGGAAAGAGGCAGACAAATGATCATAAACTCAAATCCAGCTAAAACAACTAAACAACAATTGGATTCTTTTAAAAGCTGGTGTGAAGACATGCATGCTGAAGGAGTATTTGGTGATCTGGAGGGGCCTCCACCTTCCTCTATTCAGAGACATGTCTATTTAAACATGTTACAGCAAAGAATTAGTGCAGCACAGGCAATAAAAGCTGTTTCAGGGAAGCTGTCTAAATTACGAAACAAGTACAGCACAAATATCACCTGAAACAGATATTAAATTGCCTCAAAAAGGAACCCCTGATACCGTTGATTGGTCTGGTGGTACTTCTATTGCTCAATCCAGCTTTCCATCCAAGGGGTCCGGACTTCCCTAAACCTGGAAGGTCTTACTAAGCAGGTTTACTGAAAGATCTGTTTAAGCTGGTGTCAGGAAATGACACACCTAACCTCTAACAGCCTACATCCAGAAGTCTCACCCTTTTTCAACTGGTGGTCTGGACAACTGAGTAGCCCACAGCAGTCATCCATTCCTCGACAGTAACATCTCTTTATGGCTGATCATTCCCTAATATTACAACTGGCTCTTGGTGTATGGGTTAGGTTAATTTTAGTGACCCGGGACAGAGCCCCAAGGGTGCTGTTTTAAGAAGTTTGGCTAAAGGCAACCTATAAAAACCTCCTAAAATCTCTTAGAACCAGGCAACAAGACTTTTTACCACCAACGAAAAACCAAAAATAAGGTGACTAAAATAATTGAATGTCCACAATTTATCTAGACTTTTATATGCTGTCTTTAATTAGTAATGCTCTTGCAGAAGTCAGTAACAACTTAAATTCAGCAACACATACGGTAATATTAATTTCAATAATAGAAATGAATCAATCAACTCAACCTGTCTTTCCCTGATCCTGAAACTAATGAGTGAGGCTTTGAAGATGGAGGCTCATCCATGCACCCGATGGGGATGTTTCTTCGGAAAACAACAAGCGATTTCTTGAAGGAAAGATAACTTAATCTTCAGCTTCTTCCTCTGAGTGGACAGGCACTGATGCTCCAGGTTTCAATGGTCAAACAGGAACTTTGTTGTCATACGTCTCAGAAGACAGTAGCTTCCAGAGGCTGAAGTTGAAAGAAACCCCAGAGGTATAACAGAGGTTGATTCAGGACTTCCAGAGGCCTGAAACTTAGAGCAATCAGTTATTCACCGATCAAGTTCACTTCAGTTGTTTGGGTAAAAAGGCAATAGATGAAATCCGATTCTCAATTTCGAGGCACAGTCTTTTCAGGGCACATGGGTTGATCCTCTTTTTAATGCAGTTGATCAGCTGGGCTGTGTCTCTGGTCCTCTGCTTTATCTGTAGCGTCTTTCTCCATCCGATCTTGTTCGCTGGTCTTCTGCGAGGAAACAACAGCAGTTCCCTTTTGTGGCATTGCTTTTATAGTGCAGATGGTCTCACTGGTCAGCCCTTTGTAAGGCTTTCCGTTATTGCACAACACGTTATTGCTCAATACTTAGTCATGGTCACAGTGACTTTCTGATGCTGTTTTTCAGCCTTCAAGATAACAGTGGTCAGCACACAGCTGGCTTTATCCTGTTCCTCCCTTCCTGGTGTTGCTTGCTGGTCTTCAAAAGGGTCGCTGTCGGCATGCAGTCGGCTCTCGTCACTCCTAGTCAGCATACAGTTCTCTGCCTTATCTGTTCAGCCTTAAATTTTGCACAGTATTACACATTCTACTCTCAGCTTTCTGATTTTACTTCATTGACAGTTATAAAACCATCACTTATTCTTTTTATTCATACATCACAATTAAATAACATTATATCTCTTTCATATATAGCTGATTAAGTATCTCTAAACCTTAATGTTTAATCATATGTGTTTAACTTGATAAACAAAGATCACTTATCTCATTTAATACTTGTAGAAAATAGAAAATCATCATACATCATTTCTTTGGTTACACTTGTAGTTTATACCTCTGTAAAAAATAAGACAGTTAATATATGACTCCATACAGGCCCCTCCAGTACAATAGTCCCAGAATGTGGGAATATAGTTATTTTGATTTTTATTGTTTTAACTGTGAGCTTTTAATAATGGTTGCATGGATTACATAGAAATATCTCACCTTATTTTGATACATAAAATTTTAATTTGATCTATGTGATGTCGTTTCTTGCCACAATCAAGACGTAGCGTGGAGGGGCTACGATGCTTACCTATGCAATTTCCCATGGGGGAGACCTGGTAAATGGTGCCCAAATTGGGCAAATGTTGGATGGAATACTGCTCCAGGGGGATATACCAACACTCGAGATAGATATGAAAAAATGTTAAAAGAGAAAATTAGCTTCACTAGAGGCCAACTGGTTTTAGGACATCCAGGATGGTAAATCCTTTGTTGTTAACTATAACTGCTCTCCAGTACAATCCGTATAATGCCAGCAAATATGATGCTAAGTCTTGTGGTGATATTAAACATGGGTTTTATCTAGTATTGGGAGTAAATACTGTACAAGGATCCTATAGGATTAATAAGACTTACCTACACACCCCTGCTAAGGATAGTTCTAAAACAAAACAAACCCCTGGAAAGCAACAAAAAGTAGTGGCCATAAATACTGCTCAGATTTCTTTGGATAAAAGAACTTATATCGAAACTGGTTACTCTCAAAAGAATACATGGTTGGCTCAAGCCCAGGATGCTGCAAAACAGGCAAACAGAGGAAATTGTATTGTGTGTGCTCAGGCTAGACCTACTCTCCTTTTAATTGAAACAGCATTTGAAAATTCTGTAAACACTTCTATATTTAATTGAGATAAAAGTGATATGACCTGTTTGTTGCACGTAAAATTTGGAAAAGGTTTGTGCTGGATGGGGTAAAACTTATCCTCGTCGTCGTTGACTTCCGCTTATCCGGAACAGGGTCGCGGGGGCAGCAGACTCAGCAGAGACACCCAGACGTCCCTCTTCCCAGACACCTCCTCCAGCTCCTCCGGGGGGAGCCCAAGGCGTTCCCAGGCCAGCCGAAAGACATAGTCCCTCCAGCGTGTCCTGGGCCGTCCCCTGGGCCTCCTCCCGGTGGGACGTGCCTGGAACACCTCCCGAGGAAGGCGTCCAGGAGGCATCCGTTATAGATGCCAGAGCCACCTCAACTGGCTCCTCTCGATGTGGAGGAGCAGCGGCTCTACTCCGAGCCCCTCCCGAATGGCCAAGCTCCTCACCCTATCTCCAAGGGAGTGCCCGGCCTCCCTACGGAGGAAGCTCATTTCAGCCGCTTGTATCCGGGATCTCGTTCTTTCGGTCATGACCCAAAGTTCATGGCCATAGGTGAGGGTAGGAACGTAGACCGACCGGTAAATCGAGAGCTTCGCTTTTCGGCTCAGCTCTCTCTTCACTACAACGGACCGGCACAGCGCCCCCATTACTGCGGCAGCCGCACTGATCCGTCTGTCGATCTCCCGCTCCATTCTCCCCTCACTCGTGAAGACCCCAAGATACTTGAACTCCTCCACTTGAGGCAGGAACTCCCCTCCAACCTGAAGAGGACAAGCCACCCTTTTCCGGTTGAGTACCATGGCCTCTGACTTGGAGGAGCTGATCTTCATCCCAGCTGCTTCACACTCGGCTGCGAACCGCCCCAGCGCATGCTGTAGGTCTTGGCTAGAGGGGGCCAACAGGACCACGTCATCTGCAAAAAGAAGAGACGAAATCCACTGGTCCCCAAACCCGACCCCCTCCGGCCCTTGGCTGCATCTAGAAATCCTGTCCATAAAAGTTATGAACAGGACCGGTGACAAAGGGCAGCCCTGCCGGAGTCCAACATGCACCGGGAACAGGTCCGACTTAGTGCCGGCAATGCACTAATTGCCAGCACCAAACTCCTGCTCCGCTCGTACAGGGACCGGATGGCCCCTAATAAAGGGCCCCCGATTCCATACTCCTGGAGCACCCCCCACAAGGCATCACGAGGGACACAGTCGAATGCGTTCTCCAGGTCCACAAAACACATGTGAACCGGTTGGGCAAACTCCCATGAGCCCTCGAATATCCTGTAGAGGGTATAGAGCTGGTCCAGTGTTCCACGGTCGGGACGAAAACCACACTGTTCCTCCTGAAGCCGAGGTTCAACTATCGGCCAGACTCTCCTCTCCAATACCCTGGCCTAGGCCTTACCAGGGAGGCTGAGGAGTGTGATCCCCTTGTAGTTGGAACACACCCTCCGGGGACACCATACTACCCCAACTACCCCACCTATATTTCAACCTAAAATAGTTTCTAAAGTCACCTGTTTTTTCAAAAATAGTTGAGCATCTCGAAAGGCTGAAGTAGGAAGATTAAGGGAGGAACACTGTAAAACTGTACTCAGCGTTACAGGACAGAGAATAGCCTCTCAACTGACAGTTAATAGAGCAGATGTGTGGTGGTATTGTGGGGGAAATAAACTGTTGGGATGGTCACCTGCCAACTGGGCAGGACTATGTGCACTTGTGTCTCTTATCCCTCCTATACAGGTAATCCCAGTATCTGATTTTCAGCTGCCAACAGGGGGTGGCAAACATATGATAAAAAGAGCGGCATCCTTTGATGATGGTTCTCCAGTGTGGATAGATGCATTTGGGATTCCTCGAGGTGTGCCGATTGAATTCAAATTAGTTGATCAGGTAGCCGCAGGTTTTGAAAGTATTTTTATCTGGATAACACCTAATAAAAATGTAGATAGGATAAATTACATACATTACAATGTGCAAAGCTAACTTTAGTAGAGATGGATTTAAAGCAGTCCATGAGCAGCTGGCAGCAACTTCCCTAGTAGCATATCCAAATAGACTGGCGTTGGATATGATCCTAGCTGAGAAAGGAAAGTGTAGTATGTTCAGAGAGTGGTGTTGTACCTTTATCCCTAACAACACAGCTCCTAATGGTTCTCTGACCAAGACTCTGCAGGGCCTGAGAGCTCTATCCAACAAACGCAAGGAGCATTCAGGAGTTGAACATGCCCTTCTGGTATTTTTGAAAAATGGTTTGATAAGTGGGGGAACTTGATGGTAAGTGTATTTACATGTCTTGTTATTGTCATGGCTGTTTTTGCTTAAGTGGTGTTGCCTCATTCTGTGTTTTCGAGTTCTCATTCTCAGGTGCATTGACCGTGCTGTGGGCTCCTTAGACAACAAAGGCCTGGGCCCTCCTCTTGAATATCAGTTAGTGAGCACCTCAGACATTGTTCCCTTAATGGATGATAATACCTTCTTAGTTGAGGAGGGGGAAGGAAGGCCAGGCAAAGAGGACGTTCTTATGCTATGCAGTGAGGAAACTACCCAACCCCACTGCCCAGAGCCAGACTGGGAGTCCGGGGCAGAAGAAGCATAAACATAGTTTAACCACATAGGGTCTACAATATACTGATACACACTGTGCTTGCTCATTTCTGCTGTGCGTCTAGGGTTTTCTTATAAATTTTCCTTCCATAGGTGTTAATTTCATTTATAATTTTGTTAGATATGTTATTATGTTTAGACATGTTTTTACATTCCTGCTTTTTATTAGTAAAAGTTTTTATTATGTTGTAATCATTTTTGTCTTAGTATCACATTTGTTTATGCCTGTTTTTGTGGGAAACACAGAGAGCGCATTCCATACTGGGGGATGGAATCACGTGACCGCTGGAGGGAGTTGTCTGTCATTCTAGCTTAGGATCCATATGCACACTGATTAGGATGAGGTGGCAATTGGGCCACCTCAGCAGGGGAGTTATAAAGGGTTAAATCTTGCAGAAGCACATAGCTCACGTTTTGCTTTGGGGTGAATGGTCACAGGGTGAATGGTCACTGGACGTATCCTGAGGAAGTGCTGTTTTTGTGTAATGATATCTGGAGCTAATGTAGTTGTTCAGCATGCATGCACACGGCTACAGCTTACACACTTATAACCCTTGTAAATCAGTTAAGACTAGTTTTGGTCACACATAGACACACTGATACACACAGGGGAACACCCACCAGAGTGGGTGTAGCTTAGTAGATGTATACCGACTGCTGCAGTTCATCTGGGCCTCCTTGGTTACATCTCTTAAAGGTGAACTAAGCTGAGGTCCAGCGCTGCGGACGGTAACCGACTCTATGCATTTATTTGTGTTGATCTGTTTTGCTTATTATTGTACTATCATTTATTCATTTATTAAGAGTTGAATTTAATTCCAATCTTTTTATTTGAGTTCTGTTCTCACCTGAATAAAAAACTCAATGTTGCACCGCCAGCCAAAAGGGGTGTGACAAGACTATACCATGAACATTTTTCTTCTTTAGACTTTTAATGTTCTTTATGTTTGCTTATATTTTCAACATTTCTATGATGTTATCAATCTCTGTTTGAAGTATATCAGCAAGCCTCGTATTACTGTGAAATGATGGTATGGACACAGTACTGTTTAACAGTTTTTATTTCTACAGCTCCATGAAAAGCAACACATATATAAACTGTAGTATATTACAATATACCACTAAACATATGGAAACTGACCTGCACTGCGCGCATACCAAAACTAGTTTTGTGAGCCAGTGCTTTCATGAATGAGGCAAATAAACAGTATAGCAAATAACAAAATTGCTTGTCAGCATTATTTTCACAAAACATTGAACTTTGCAAAAGAGAAAGCTGGAGTTTCTTCTGAGATTCTCTCCAAAATGGCAGATCATTAACCAGTCAGTTTAGAAAAAAAATGAATAGAGAGGGTGTCTGTAGAAATCCACATAACTTAAAATAAATAGATCTGCCTTAGTCCACTTCAAATGTTTAGACTATGTCCATTACCCAGATGGAGCTCCCGAGCACAATTTCAATATCATTATGAAGATCAGGGTATTTTTGGTTGTTAATGGGCACCATCAAGTAGCAGCCACATGTGTGTGCCTGGGGTCGACACTGGATATCGGATGTCTCAATTAATTGAACTGTGATATGGTGTCCGAAAAGAATATCTGCTCCTGTACTGAGGCAGAGAAATTATTTCAGTGTAGTGTTGTCTGATTCCCCTATAAACCTCATACAGTGTTCTGAAGTGCAGTCATTTTTTCTGGAAACTTAAGAAGCTCTTTAACATGTTTTGGTGTTGGTACACGTTCATTCATTATCACAACAAGCCCCTGTCGAGTGTCTGCCAGACTTTTCAAAATAGACTTACAGCATTCAATGACAAATATTGGAGCCTGGATAAGAGTTTTGTTTGTTAACTGTGATACTAGTTCAGCAATTTTGTCTCCCGAAGCAAGATGATGGCAGTCATGTGCATCCAGGACATGCATCAGCTCATCTTTGTCTACAGTGTCAAATGATTTCCGAGCAAGCTTAAGAATCGTTCTCTCTTCTCTTGAGACATACTGTAGGAAGCTATCAGTAACACTGCTGTAACTAGTACCATATAGAGCTACATCCAAAAAAGGCAGAGGGAGGAGAAGTGGAAATACCTGATGTTGTCCAACCTATGACAAGAACCCTTGCAACTGCCTGCCATTCCTGAACTTGGTATTCATGCCTCAGGTAAGGGGCCTTCACATCTATGCCTAACGTGCACTTGCTCTAGAATTCTTCCCAGAATTCAGAGAGACAATCACAGAATAACCCCAGAGGCCTCCACTTCTTCCAGTTTCCCATTTGGAAGTTTTCTTTTGATGAACTCTTTGTTCATTATCTCAGGGTCAATAAAGGTTGCCAAAAGGCAGTGACCCCTTAGTACTACAACTACGAACTTTGAATTTGGTCCCTCCCTTGGCAAAGTGTCATCCATGGCAAAAGAATCACCAAGTGATGTTCCAACAGTTACTTCACCATGAGTGGAAGTGTTGAACTGATTCCCCTCCTCCTGAGCCACAAAAATAACAACTGTGACACCCTCATCTTGGTCTTCTTGTTGCTCCATTTCTAGATTTTCATTGTTTTTTACCTCTACAATATTCATTCCTTGTTCATTTCTTCATCTTGTCTATGAGCACCAATCATCTGCATATCAAAAATATCTTCATCCAGCAGTATGACATCTGATTCCTGAGTTTATAAGTCAATTGTTATGACTTCTGTTTTTGTTGCCTGAATTTGGTTGTAACTTGGTCCAACATTTCCTGTGACCACTGAATTGGATTCACGGAGAGCATCAGAAGAGTTGTTAAGTACGGCCATCTGGGAGGGGCTAGGAGTAGAGCCGCTGCTCCTCCACATCAAGAGGAGGCAGTTGAGGTGGCTCGGGCATCTATACCGGATGCCTCCTGGACGCCTTCCTCGGGAGGTGTTCCAGGCATGTCCCACCGGGAGGAGGCCCAGGGGACGGTCCAGGTCACGGTGGAGGGACTATGTCTCTCGGCTGGCCTGGGAAAGCCTCGGGCTCCCCCCAGAGGAGGTAATTGGGGAGAGGGACGTCTGGGTGTCTCTGCTGAGTCTGCTGCCCTCGCGACCTGATCCCGGATAAAGCGGAAGACTACGAATACGAGTAATAATAGACTATATTTGTATCTAGCAGATCTAGCATTAGACCCAGAGACCTGAGACCCAAAGACACACCATCCCTTAGCAGGCATGACAGAGCCAGGGGGCCAAGGCCTCACCGAGTAGCCACTGGGAGTGAACCGGCACACACCCAAGCACGTATCCCTGGACACCAAGAACCACCAACGCACCAGTGGGCAGTAACACCAACCACCAGAAAGGAGTGTGAGGGGCAGCCCAAGACCCAACCTGACCACAAAACAGGCACACTGTCAGTTTCTGGCTGTAGTGGACCAAAGTGCAGACAAAGACTGGGCAGCAGCATGTTCAGAGAAGGCTTCTTTAATCTAAAGCTTTTCCAAGGCTTTACATAAAATGTTTCCCAAAAATGTACTTGAGTTGAGCCGAAACATACAAGAGTCCTCTGAGGGAAAACATAACACCAACAGAACTTAAACAAGGGTAGTGAACGGGATAGAACGGGAGGAACCAGCGACCAGAAATGAGCAACACTTAGCTTTTAAACTGAGGGAAGTAAATGTAGAACAAAGGAATGAGAGGCAAGGCAATAAGAAGGAATTAGAGACAGGTGTGGAACAGGTATGCAGGGAGGCTGAGGAACAGGTGAACTGATTTCAAAACTAAAAAATGGGAGAAGGGACTAAAAAACAAACTGAGAGAAACAGATCTAAGAAAACTATAACAACCTAAGATATAAGAACCTGGAAAATAAGAACTAACAAAGTAACCTGAAGAAATAAGAACTAACAAAGTAACCTGAAGACATAGAGGAAGACCTAACTGAAAAGTAAACAAACCCAAACAAATACTGACTGAACTGACTGGGAGGGAAGCAGAGAAAGCGATGACCTTGAATAAATGCAAACTAAAACATAAACAATAAGTGGAACTAAGTATAACGGTAAACAATAACTAAAAGCTAACCTGTCAGAAGGAACTGAAACAATAGAGACTAACACGGTGAACTAAACTAGGGATAAGGCTGGGAAGAACTACAAATATAAAGGGAAACGAACACTGAGTAACTAATAACTGAAGGGGAACTAAGGCCTAGGGGAGGAACTAATAGGGCACAGAGAAGGGGAAAGGAGAACACAGGAAAACAGAGAAAATCATGAAACTTAATAAATAAACCAAAGGGACAGAATATACAAAACAGTCACAAGTAAACAAGCACAAAAACCAAAATAGCAGATCCTGACACACACACAGTCACAATTACATGATCCTACCCTAATGAGTACGCATAGAAAAACTCACACCCACACATCCAATGTAAAAACACAGAATAATGGATACCGTACACTCACTCGCACTCCCCAAAGGAACTCTATACTCCCATGTCCATGTACTGATGCCCCCAACACAGGAGGTAGTCCTCTTCATTCCAGGGTGGGGCCAGGCAGACCGCCTGCACCATCAGTCCAGACTAGGCCTGGGCCCAGCACGAACCTGAATGACTCAGAGGATGATCCCTGTCTACATCCGGAGAAAGGGCCACAAACAAAAGAATAAAAAATAAAATAGAATTGTCCAAACAACACCAGCCAACCAGAGCCACTGGTGGACAAAACAGACCCAACCCCACAATGAATTCAAATTTCAACCCCATAACCCTGGTGTTTTCGGTCAGCCCCAGAGTTTGTACATTCTCTTTCCGTAAGATTTTGTCATTGTAAATGTGTTTCGGGTGTTGTTATAGTGTTTTCTGAAATATACATTTGTTTCCTGAATGGTAAATTTGTTTTGCGAAATGTTAATTTGTTTTCTGAAATGTAAATTTGATTTCTCAAAAGTAGATTTCTTTCACTTTTTGTTAAATTGTTTTCTGAAATGTGAATTTGCATAAAACTTTCTAAAGGTGTTTCATATTTTGTAATATTGGTTTGCACCTCCCAGCCACCGTGCTCAGGAGCCATCTCTCTAAGACTAAACAGTACCATCTGTCCTAGCCCTTGCCATAGATCAAGTCTGTAACAGAACAAAAAAGAAGGGGTTTAAATACTTTTATCAGGTCATAAACCAAGGCATTTAAACAAGACACAAAAATTTTCGTTTGTTACTGCTTTCTCTGCTAAAAATGTGTGGCACTGGATTGAAGGGTTTTTAGCTAATGTCCGTCTGCCACTTCTGGCAGGTACACTCTAACAAATAAAACGTTGGATTTACTTAACTAAGTTATGGCAACCGGTCCCACACAACTGTATTGTTTGAATAGGAAAATCAAGATATGTGCTGTGGAGGAAATAATGAAAACGAATTCCTCAAGCAAGCCATCTATTGCTGTACATAGAACATGTAAAAATACCTCTAATTTCAAAAGAACATTTGCCACAATCTGGCAAATGTCTGAAGCAATTTCTCCAAGATCACCTCTTTCAGTACTTACAAGTCTTTATTTGGAGGCCTCCCACTCTTCGGTCTTCGTGTTTTTCAGATGGATGTTGATGTGAAAACAATACTCTCAAGTTACAAACATTTCCAAGGCATGGCGAACAGAAGTCCCGTCCTGGTCTTATCCAGTCTCGATGGAAATTTTACTCATGCAGTTTGTTTTTGATGACTTGCACCTTAGTGGAGAGCTTGTTACCATCAAATCCCAACAAAACTTTGTGAATAAACTCGAAAGTGTATTGTAGGTCCATAGGATAGCTCAAGTTCAAAGAGTAAATCAAGCCAAACGGGGTTGTGCAGCCATTTTACAGGTCTTTAAGTCTAGCATCACTGTAAATCCTTAAATGATGATCCCAGTGTCCTCAGGTGCATCTGTTGCCTCTGCATAAGTAGATGCCCAAAACAACTTTCGTCATTTCTCCCTTGCAGTAACTTAAACATCCTCAGAATGAAAAGAAACAGTATTAATGTAAAATCTGTATTATGAATGTATACATGATTTATGATATGGTGATATAAAGACAGTTTACAATTGCATTTTCAATATTAATTAGCTATATTAAAAATTATGTGATCAACATTCTCATTACCTACCATGTACTTCTTGAAAAGGTTGTCAGGATTTTCATTCAAGTAGACACATGATGCTTTTAGCATGCATTCCTGCTTCATTTTGATGCTTGCATTCTGTGGGAGAGGTAAAACAGACTTATACTTATTTGTAATTTTTTACATTTGAGCGATATAAACGGAGGAATAGATGAAATTAAAAGATTTTAAAATTGTGTAAAATATAAATGATCATGGGTTCATGTTTTTATAATACCATGTTTGATTACGTGGCACTAAAGTACATTTGAACTTCATTAAAAGGCCAAAGACCTAATAATACTGAAATAGTTAAATAGTAAACAGTAATACCAAACAGCATATTTGTGTTAAGAATTAAAGTCTGGGTCAAGGTTAAAGTGAGAAACACACACCTGATCGATAGCTACAATTATCTGGCTGATCCTGTGTTCTAGTGCCCCTCTTTTCACATATTGGGAAAATATTATATTTATTTATAGAAATATAAATAAACTTTTTAGGTGTTGGGTTAATCATTTAAATTTTTTGCTAATGTACGGGGGCATTTAATACAGGGCCGGGGGTTTACCACAGTCGAGAATTTTACCCCTGTCAAAAGGGGAGCCCAAAATCTTGTTTATTTCTTTGTTATTGTCGTATAAATAAGTATAAACAGCATTTCATTTGACATAAGGGAAAAAAATCAGGATTTCCTTCCTGTTATAAATAATGTTTCAAGATGTTTACAAAGTGTTTCATGAACAGTTGAAACAGCGAATGATGATGGCGTTCATTTTTCAGTTATCTACATTGTTTAAGACGTAAGTAAAAAGTAAAAAAAAAAGACTAAAAAGGACTAAAAACCCAAACTCCCAAAAACTTTTTTTGTGAATCACAGCCCAAAACATGCATAACTTGTGGGCCATTAAACTGGGGCCAAAAAAAAAAGGGCACCCACCCCTATGTAATTTAAATTCCCCTTATAAAATGTAAGGCGCTTTTTGATTAATGTTCAGCCAATGAAAATAAAAAAAACCATGATACCTGATACTCAGAAAACAGGGCTGGCTATCTTGTTTTGAACTTCATTATAGGGCATATCTTTAATTACTTCTTGCCTCCTGTAGGCAAAGGTTTTCTCTATTTTACTGAAGGATGTTCTTCTTCTTCACCTCTGATGTGTCCAAACTACCGCACCCTGTTGGCGGTTAGATGCCTCGGAGTTCCTCCAGAACTTTTCCGCCATGACTGTTTACAAAACTTTCTCTTAAAGGAATGACTCTCAAACTGTATTATACTTTTAACACTTTTAATCTAAATAAGGCAGAGAAATGGTTGCGGAGATCAGCGCTGAGGCTCCCGTCCTGGATCCACTCATTGATCAAAGTGATGAAACAGCCTCAAAATGAGGTCACACATTGTTTTATATCTGGCACTCTGCAAGGGATGTACACTCACTCAGTGTTTATTAGCAGACGATGTGTCATCATTGTGGTGTCTATCTGATAGAGTGTGTAATATCAGGTGTCCAACCTTCAATCTAACTGTGGCTGCTGCATTCTAATCAACCCGGTTGCAGAGTGTTCCACCATCAAACCCAATGAACTAAACTTTATGTCAAACTGCAGGTCATGTGTCCTTATCATGTGCATCAATGATGAGTGTTATCAATATCCTAAAAAAAATGAAAACATTAGAATTAATACTTTAAACTCTGAAGTCCAATGGACCTGCCGGCGGGCCTGCTAGGCTGCACCCCTTTTTTGTGGTCTATAAAACTAGGTAAAACTGTCATGGAATCGGTTTGGGTTGGACCAGCTTGCAGGGAGATACTCGGGAGCCGAGTTTTATATTTATTAGGAGGTAAACAACGCAGGATTCTCAGCCAGTAGTTCAGGAAACAATAGACAGGACGAACAGAACTTACAAAGGCAGAACTGGAACTAGATAGACAGGCAGGACGAGGCGACAGGGAACAAATGAAACCGGTGAGCTGGAGTCAGGCTGAGAGTCTGATGACCTGGAGTCGGGTTGAGAGTCTGAAGACGTGGAGTCAGGCTTGAAGTCAAGCTTGGAGTCTGAAACTGTGGCTGAAAGCCTAGAGTCTGGCCTGGAGTCAGGCTAACAATCTGATGACCTGGAGTCGGGTTGAGAGTCTGGAGCCTTGGAGTCGGGCTGTGAGTCTGGAGCCTTGGAGTTAGTCAGAAAGTTGGTCGTAGTGTTTTGAGGCTTAGAGTCTGAAGACTTGGAGTCTGAAGGTTTGGGGTTTGTCGGAGAGTCAAGCTTAAAGTTGGTTGTAAAGTCTCGGGGTTTGGAGTCTAAGTCCGAGTCTGGGTTTGAGTCAAAAGTCTTAGTGTCATTCTGAGGCTCTGGAACCTTGATAGCGGGCTGAAGCTCTTGAGGCTTGGCTACACACTGGGGCTCTGAAGGCTTGACAGCATGCTGGGGCTCTGGAGGCTTGGCAGCATGCTGGGGCTTTGAAGGCTTGACTAGAGGCAGTTCATCCTTGAATCCGTCTTGGAACTTGGGAACTTGGACAGGAGGCAGTTCATCCTTGAACTCCTCATGAAACTCGGGAAGTCGAGATGGAGGCGGTTCATCCCTGAACCCCTATTGAAACTCGGGAACTTGGATGGGAGGCGGTTCATCTTTGAACCCCTCTCGGAACTCGCGAACGTGGATGGGAGGCGGTTCACACTCTGTTCACTCTGGGTAGCGGTGTGGAAACTGCTGACACTCTAGGAAGCGGTGCGTAAACCGCTAGTGTCCTGGGAAGCTTTACAGAAACCGCTGGAGTCCTGGGAAGTGGTACGGGGACCACTGGAGTCCTGGGAAGCGATACGGGGACTGCTGCAGTCCTGAGAAGTGGTGAAGAAACCACTGGAGTTCTGAAGAACAGCACATGGCTCCGGAGATGCTGCAGGAGAGTACTGAGGAGCTGAGTACTGAGCTGGGAAATCCTGAGGAGCTGCAGGGAAGCCCTGAGAAGCTGCAGCAGAGCCCTGTAGATCCATGGGGGAACCATGAAGATCCGCTGAGGAGCCATGAAAATCTGCTGAGGTCAGAGATTCAGCACCATCCAGGCAGCAAGAGTCCAAACAGGCAGCTGGAGCTGCAGCCAAACCAGACTGAACCCAGGAGGGAGTGGAATGTGCCTTGCCCTGTTGCCCACTAGAGGGAGGTTGAGGCCCCGGGGGCGGATGAGATTCCGAGTTCCTTAAGCCTCTAAATTTTGTAGGGTTGTGTTGGCTAACGCGACTCTGCAGCATCTCGTGGACATCGGGGGCAGTTTCACTGGATTGGCAGACCCTATTCAAAAAGGGTTAGCTTGGTCCACATTGCCGGCAGTAAGTAGGACTCGTTTTCCGGTGAGGGTTAGACTCCGCCAAGGTTGCCCTTTGTCAACTTTTATGGAGAGCATTGCTAGGCGCAGCCAAGTTGTTGAGGGGATCCGTTTTGGTGGCTGTTTCTGCGGATGATGTGGTCCTACTGGCTTCATCAGCTCGTGATCTACAGCTCTCACTGGAGCAGTTCGCAGCCGAGTGTGAAGTGACCGGGATGAGGATCAGTGCCTCGAAGTCCGAGGCCATGGTCTTGAGCCGGAAAAGGGTAGAGTGCCTTCTCCGGGTCGGGGGGAGGTCCTGCCTCAAATGGAGGAGTTCAAGTATCTTGAGGCCTTGTTGACGATTGAGGGAAAAATGGAGTGGGAGATCAATAGATGGATTGGTGCTGTGTCAGTAGTGATGCAAAATTAGCTTCCTCTGCAGGGTGTCTGGGCTTTCCCTTAGAGATAGGGTGAGAAGCTCGGTCATCCAGGAGGGACTCAGAGTAGAGCTGCTGCTTCTCCACGTCGAGAGGAGCCAGTTGAGGTGGCTCAGGCATCTGGTTAGGATGCCTCCTGGACGCTTCCCCAGTGAGGTGTTCCAGGACACGCTGGAGGGACTATGTTTCTTGGCTGGCCTGGGAACACCTTGGGATTCCCCCCGACGAGCTGGCCCAAGTGACTGAGGAGAGGGAAGTCTGGGTCTCTCTGCTTAGGCTGCTGACCCCAGATAAGCAGAAGACAATGATGGATGGATGGATAGATGGATGGATGTACATTGCCCTCTAAAACTTTTGTGGAACAAATATGCTTTAACGGATTCAGTCCAAATTTGCCGCATTTATTGTTGAGATGTTGATGCATACAACCTGAGGCTTTTCCTAGGATTTCAAAGGGATTTTCATAATGTTTTGAAATGTTCATTTAATAAAAGATTTTGGCTGGGCTCAACAAATATGATTTTTTAATTTGTTTAAGCAAAAATTGTGACATAACAGTTGCGATATTGTGGTTCCACTGGAAAAATATTCTTTTATGTCTTATCCTTATACAGGTACCAAAAGTTTGCATTTAGACTGTAGAGTTATACTTGATTTATTTCAGGTGTGTAATTTTAGGCAGAAATTGCTTCTTAAACCCAGTGGACTTAAGAGGTTAGGAAATTACCTGTTACATGTACAAATAGTTTTAAAGTCACCATTCGTAAAGATCCAACTTAGTGTGAGTTGTGAGAAGAAATATATATTAGGTTCAAACTTACAGTTCTGAAAAAGCTATTTTATGATTTATGTCAGAGTTAGACACACTGATATACTCAGAGAAGGAATGCAATGAATACACAGGTAATTAAGTTTGGCTGGCCAGGGAGAGACAGTCCGCTGATAAACAGTGACTTCCTTCTCTCAAAGGGGCTGCTCTCTGTACACAGCCTTTTATTGAAGAAAGAAAAAAAAAACACTCATGTTACAGCATGGTGGGTGTGACCATGCACAGTTTCTGTATAGCAATTACCTAAATGGAACTCTAAGACAAGGTGACAATTCTGTTAATAGTTCATAAAACACTCAAAATAAATGTGAAAAGTATTCAAACCACTTCTGTCAAAGTTTGCCAAACTAAACAATTGAACATGTCTTTTAATGATAAATGATAAGGATAAAGAAACTTCTTAAACTAATCAATGATAATTTATGTACAAATCTTCCAACAATTTATATTGCTTTAGATGGTTACCAATATGAGAAAAGTACTATACTACATAATATTTCACGTCCAGGGCACAAAATACAACTCTTAGTTCTGTATTTCAAGAATTGAACGTGTCAACATGCCATCGAGTCAAATGGGTTTTTAGAGCATTTCATGGTTTAAACGAACATGATATGAGTGCCTCTGACCATAATGGCCGTGCCTCAATAATGTTTTAGTAGCTGGTACCTCTTAGATACAATTTATGGAAATAAACAAAGAACACGTCTTTCTTTCATGGAGAACAAGGCACAAAAAAAACTATTAAGTGTCACTCTAAGATGATTCAGATTTTGACATATGTAATGAAATTTGAAACGTGAGCTCCCCTGCTCCTCACAAATCGTTGGTTGACCCTATTTACAGTAAACAGGAAACTTTGTACATACCAAATCTTTTTACGACGATTTAATCTCCTCCTAGGCCTGTTACGAGAAAGTGGCAACGGTCAGTGTTGCCAGATCTCATGAGAGAAACAAGCAACCAGCCAAATGAAAACAAGCCTAAAAAAGCCCAACGGGCAACCCACCACACTGTGTAAAACAGGCCGCTTGTAAACTGTAAGTGTATACTTTTATTAAGGCATTATACATCAGCAACAGCCAAATTATGCGAATCACTTTCACCATATAAATTTTGAATAAATTGTACTTTTAAACTCTGATCAGAAGAATGCATACGTAACAGCAAAATGACAGTAAACACAGTCAACAAAAAACTTTCTTTAAACTCTTTTTAAAGAAAAAACTAATTTTATATTTTTCCTATATTTTCCCACTTACTGTAACTCATGCTCACACTGTCTCATCACTCGTTTCCTTGTCACTCTGGGATATGACATGAATGTGTTCGGGGTGTGCTGGGCTAACTTTATCGGGCTCAATAACCATGAAACGGGTCATGGAAAGAACAAACTACCTACCACTTGTGTTTTGCACCCTACAAAAAATTTAAAATAACAGGGAGTTGATCTGCGATGGTAGTCGCAGCCTTGTCGGTAATGGAGACTAAAAGCTTGTAAGAAATCAAAAGATCCAAAGTGTGCCCAAACTGGTGAATGGGTTTATGCACTATTTGATTATATTCATACTATAAGAATCAGTGCTGAGTTGATCACATGGGCAACAAATGTTAACAATAAAATCCCAGCAAATCAGAATTGAATTAGGGAAAATGTCAGTAATAAGTTCAGAGAACTCACTGACAAAGTCCTTATTATACTTTGCAGGGTGATAAACAACTGCACATAGCAAGGGACTTCCACTGCAAACATCTGCAGTTCAAATGAAGTGTAGGTATCCATGTGAAGAGGTTGGCATGTAAAGAACTCCCTGAACACAACAGCCAACCCTCCTCCTCACCCTGTCACTCGCAATGAGCTGTTGAATCAACAGGTGGGTGGGACGAGCTCAACAAAGGCACTATTTTCACTTGGTTTCAAGATATTTGTATGTCATAGCCAACGCAACTTCTAGGAAGATCAGACGAAGGTTGCAAGCCTAAGACGACACCAGGTGAGCCCTCAGCCCTCGTAATACTCCACTCCTTCTTCCCCTCATTTTGGGGCGGTGAGTGCGTAGCCGCAGGACAGGTGAGCGCCACAGGTCGAGAGGTACCAATGTTAGTATAGGCAGCAGCGTGCTTTGATATCCATTAAAATCAATAGTAGTTGGTTTATCCACTGAATCTCAGTGGATCTTAAATCTCAATCTTAAAAGACTCAGATGATCATAGACCAATATTGGTGACACTTTTTGAATTCCAGATAAATAAAACACGAAAAAGCACAGGAAAGACAGGACAGGTGGACTGACAGTCATAAACAATGGCGCCATCTTTGGTGTCATCTTTGACAGCACTCTATCTTTTCATTCCCCCATCAACATCACCCGGTCCACCTACTTCCAACAGCAATATTCGCTGTCTCTTCCTGTCACTTACTCCTGCCACCACCGCAATCTTGGTCCATGCTCTTGTAACATTTTGCCTGGATTGCTGTGATTCTCTTCAGTCTCTCCCACAAATCCACTCTTAAACTCCAACTGGCCCAGAATGCTGCTGCCCATGCCATTTCTAGATCATCACGCACCAGTCACATTTTATCTGTACTTCAACAGCTCCAATGGCTCCCAGTCAGATACCGCCTGAAATTCCAAATCTTGCTCTATGCATTTAAAACCATCCATCAACTCACTTCTTCTTCTCTTTACTAGATATATGCTTCCAATAGGTAAAATTATCAGGCAGCATAGAATAAATTTTCACTGTAACGCTGATGACACTCAGCTTTACTTATCCATAAATCCTGATGAACCCAACCAGTTAGATAGACTACAATCATGTCTTGAAGACATAAAAACTTGGATGACTTTAAATTTTCTGCTTCTAAATTCAGACAAGACAGAAGTTGTCGTCTTTGGACCGGAGTCCTTAAAAAAGAAACTGCTTAGTCAATCACCTAACCTGGATGGCATTAAATTGACCTCCGGTAATAAAGTAAAAAATCTTGGTGTTATTTTTGACCAGGACATGTCATTTAAATCCCATATTAAACAGGTTTCTAGGATTTCCTTTTATCATCTCCGGAACATTGCCAAAATTAGAAATATCCTGTCCAGGATTGATGCTGAAAAACTAGTCCATGCATTTGTTACTTCAAGGCTGGACTACTGTAATTCTTTACTATCAGGATGTCCACAAAATGCAGTTAAAAGCCTTCAGCTGATTCAAAATGCTGCAGCAAGAGTTCTGATGAAAATTAAAAATAAAGATCATATTTCCCCTACTTTAGCTTCCCTTCATTGGCTCCCTGTTAAATCCAGAATAGAATTTAAAATTCTCCTCCACACATATAAAGCCCTTAATGATTTAGCTCCATCATACATCAGAGATATGATTGTTCCATATATTCCTAACAGAGCACTTCGTTTTCAGACTGCAGGTTTACTGGTGGTTCCTAGAGTCTCTAGAAGTAGAATGGGAGGCAGATCCTTTAGTTATCAGGCTCCTCTCCTGTGGAACCAGCTCCCAGTTTTAGTCCTAAATCATTAAGGGCTTTATATGTGAGGAGGAGAACTCTTGCTGCAGCATTTTGAATCAGCTGAAGGCTTTTAACTGCATTTTGTGGACATCCTGATAGTAAAGAATTACAATAGTCCAGCCTTGAAGTAACAAATGCATGGACTAGTTTTTTCAGCAAAATCCTGGACAGGATATTTTAAATTTTGGCAATGTTCCGGAGATGAAAGAAGGAAATCCGGGGAAACCCTGTTTAATATGGGATTTAAAGACATGTCCTGGTAAAAAAATAAACCCCCAAGGGTTTTTTTTTACATTTTTATCGGAGGTCAAATTTAATGCCATCCAGGTTAAGTGATTGACTAAGCAGTTTTTTTTTTAAAAAAAACCTCCGGTCCAAAGACGGACAACTTCTGTCTTGTCTGAATTTAAAAGCAGAAAATTTAAAGTTTAATCCAAGTTTTTATGTCTTTCAAAAAACATGCTTGTAGTCTATCTAACTGGTTGGGCTCATCAGGATTTTTTGGATAATTAAAGCTGAGTGTCATCAGGTTAACAGTGAAAATTTATTCTATGCTGCCTGATAAAATTTTACCTATTGGAAGCATATATATAGTAAAAGGGGAATTGGCCCAAGTACTGAAAAACCCTGTGGTACTCCCCCAATTAACCCTAGAGTTTAAAGATGATTTATCATTTACATGAAAAAACTGGAAAACGTCAGAGCAAATAAGATTTTAAAACCAGCCTAGTGCTGTTCCCTGATCCCTACAGAAAATTTCCAGCCTTTCTAAGAGAATATTATGACGGACTGTATCAAATGCAGCACTGAGATCTAAAAAGAACCCCGACAGACAACAAGTCCCCTTATCTGAGGCAATAAGAATATCACTTTAGTGAGCTTTCAGCAGAGCTTTTCCAGTGCTATGATGAGCTCTGAAAACCGACTGAAACTCTTCAAAAAAGGTCATTGCTGTGTAAAAAGCCCCCCAACATTTGATTAGCAACTATTTTTTAAGAATTTTAGATAAGAACGGAAGATTGGATTTTCGGTCTGTAATTTATTAAGTCCCTTCGATCAAGCGAAGGTTTTTAAGCAAAAGGGTTTAATTACAGCTACCTTTAAAAACTTGTGGTACATAACCATTTTTAATAAGGATAAAATTAATCCCAATTAAAAAAGGGGGTGGTAATCAGAGGGAACACTTCCCTTTAAATAATTTGGTTGGGATTGGGTCTAACATACAAGTTGAAGGTTTAGATGAAGTAAAAAAATTTTGATAACTCAGGAAGCTCCACAGGATCAAAAAAAGTCCAAAACACAGATCAGGTTCTACAGTTACTTCCAATGTTGTATCACTTGTTGAGGATGAAGTAATCATCTCTGGGAGATTGTCCCCAAAAATTTTTTTTTCTTTAATAGAATCAATTTTTTTTTGGGAAAAATCCCATAAAATCATGACTGCTGAGAGCTAAGGGGAAGGATGGCCCAACAGAGCTATGACTCTGTGTAAGTTTAGCCCCAAATGTACTAAAGAGGAAAAATTTGGATTATTCCTTTTTCTCTTCTATTAAGGATGAGAAAAATAAGACGGGTCTAGCTTGGTGAAGTGTCTTTTTTTACAAACAGTAGGCTATTTTTCCAGATTAAGTAGGAATCCTCTAGGGGTGTAAAAGGCGCCATTTTCCCCCTCCAATTTTTTTAACATTTTGCTTTAAAGTACGCAGCTCCTGAATTTTAAAAACCCGGGAGCCTGCCCCCTATGAATAATTTTTCCCTTTTTTTTCAAGGGGGCTGCATTGTCTAAGCCCCCACGCAATGATGAAGTAACACTCTTGAAAAAAGAAAAATCAATTTGTGAAGGGAAGAAAAAAAATTATTGCCCTCCACTGTGTTTTTCTGTGATAATGAGCAAATTTTAAAAGTGGAACAGATTCTTTAAAGGTTTGTTACAGCATCGTCTGATAATGATCTACTATAATGAAATTTTCTTTCAGGTGTGGAGTACTCGGTTACTTAAAACTCAAAGGTTATTAAAAAAAAGGGTCGGACAGCACAGGGTTTGTGAGAAAATATTGTAATGTCTGGTACACTCAATGCCATATGTCGCACAAGGTCCAGAGAATGAAGACAAACGTGGGTAGGTTTGTTAATGTTTTGAGTAAACCCAATTGAGTCTAAGATACCATTAAAGGTATATTTAAGCTATCACTTTTCAGTGTCAACATGAATGTTAAAATCCCCCATATAATAACTTTATCTGTATTTAACACTAAATCAGATAAAAGGTCTGAAAACTGATCTATAAATTGAGAAGTGGAGATGAAACTGATTTTGACGGGATCAATCCTTCCCATGGCATCTATGTATGTGTTTATGAAAAATTACTTGTTTCTGAGTTAGAGAAAACTAAGGAAAATATACAATTGAAAGAATTTCTGTCGGGGTCTGGGAAATTGCTGCCTGCTCCTTACTGTGCTTACTCACCAGATGGCGCTGGCGCTCCTTGTGGAGGTGTGCAGCAGGTGTCACTCATCAATCAGGCCCTGAGGTTTAAAAGGAGCGAGTCAGCTGTGTTCACCATTAGTGATAACTTAATGGCCAAGTTAAGTTTGCTTAAACTCTGAGTTTTTTCTCCCAAGAACTTGCCTTTTGTGTACTCCTTTTCAGGACTTCCTGACCCCCTGGCTCCAGTCTCTGTGTCGTTTCTCTGGCAAGATTCCAAGTACTTCTGACTTCAAGCTCCCTCGCTTACTAAGCTCCAGTTGGCTGACTCCAAGCTCCAAGCAACCTGCAAGTGAACCTAGCCCACCCTCCAACGTGAGTACTGAATCCAACACCAAGTATACTCACCTCACTCTGGAGTCATCCTGGAAAGGCAATCCAAACGTGTGTTCATCCAAACCATTCACCTGAGGATTTCAGGTTCTACCTGTACAAACAGACATCCACCAACCTCCCAGGTTCCGCTTTGTCTCCTCCCCCTCAAACCACTTCCTTCAGCTCCACTCTGTAAGCAAACAAGATCTTCAAAATTAATCTCTAACCCCCTCATCCACTTACCTGTTCTCCTTCTCCATACAGTTGGTGTGTTTCCAGACCTGGGTTTCCTGAATTTTTCTGTACAAGGAAAATAAAAAGTTAAATCTTTTTCTGTGTCCTGGGTGTTATCTGCATGTGGTTCAAAGCAGTTAAAGCTACCATGACAATTTCACCATGTTACGCATAATTATTTTAATATAAAAGTTATGGATACATCGAAGACACAGTGTAAGTTTTTCTGTTTGCAGTGTTGATGATGAGGAGAGAGAATAGACCTGAGGCATCCAGTGCTCTGAAGAGAGGCAGAGGGAGAGAAAGGAGTCAGCCTTCAGAAAACAAGAGCTGCATCAGTCATTCCATTGGCAAGCAAGTAACTGTGGACAGGAACTGTCACAAGGCCTATAAGAGCTCCACTGGTCAAATTGAAAGCTAATGTTTGGATGTGATTGCACTATTGTAAATAGTTTTTTTGATGCTCATATTGTCTTTTTGCATTCTGATTTTTTGTATCTTCATAAAAAATATGATTTGAATTTATGTTCATCTGTGCTAAAGTTTCAACACAGTAACAAACAATTACATTTTTTGTTGTTTTTTTGCACTTTTTATTGCTTAGAGATAGTCTTATGAACATATGTGTGCTCATAGGTATCTGGCACACAGAGATTTGATTCCAATACTGTAAATAGATTTTTATGTGCATATTATCTTTTCTCAAGTTATTCACAATGTACATTTCATTTCCGTTTTTGTCTATTTTTGAAATACGCTAATTTTTATAAAGATATGGACACACTCCAGATGAATTTTCTGTGGTTTGAAGGGGTTTTGTGCAACTTTTTTAGACTTACAATGTTTGAGGGATATAGCTGTGATATTTCTGTATTCAGGAAAATGTGTGTACAAAACAATTTCCATTTTTCTGGTGGTTAATTGCACTTTTCAGCAATTTATTTAGTTAATATGGACTTATTATATACAAATTATTACAATTTGGGATGTAAGGGTTGTATTGATGTCTAGCAAATTGAAATGCTTCAAAAATGGCTCTACAGCATGTAAACATGTAAAAATATGGTCTGGCGAATTTGTTCTATGGTAGGTCTTAAAGGGTTAAGGTGTCAAGCTTAGTACTTCTCTTTGAACCGGCTGGCAACACCTGTTGGTCCAGGAAAAGCCCCCCCTAAAATATTGGTAAAGCCTTGTTTTATTCTTGTAAACCCAGAAAAAGCACATATCCAGCTTATGTGCTTTTTCATCACATAAGCTGGATATATTATTATACCTCTAGTAACTAGCATAACATTCTTATAATTTATGTATGCCATAAAGGGAGATGTAAACTATGAGTACCATTTTTTCCCTTACAGTAGTTCAAAACATTTCTATTGTTCTTCTTTAACAAATGTTTTTTTTTTCAGTACCACAGAGGTCGGTTAAACAACAGGAATTCCTGGGATTTTGGAATGCTGAGCATCAAGGAAGGCTAGAGAAGACCCATATTTAAGATTGTGCGTTATCGTTCAAGCAGACATCTCATGCCCATCATTCAAAGTACATTCAAAGAGGAAGCTTATGGTCTTCTCCAGGGCGAAGGTTACAATCACGTAACTGTGAACCATCAATTTTTTGTTAACCCCAATACAGGTCCCCAAAACAGAATCTTACGAGATTTTGTGGTATCTGCAAGTCAACAATCTGGAGATTAAGAGGGAACCGCACAGAAAAGGCATCATAGAGATGGGCTACTTGGAATGCTTCTAAATGACGTAAGAAAAAAATATCCCGGGTAAACTGTGTGTGGAAATGTGTTAAAGTATCTGTCGGCAGCAGCCTGACACCTCTGTACCTAAAATTGTGTGTGTTTTATTTGGCTAAATTGTCTTTTTTTTCTTCTGTTAGGAGTAGATCCTTACTTCTCTCTCTCCAGTGGAATAATTTAGATACTTAAGAAACTTGAAGATGTTTTGTTTTTAAAGATGTGTTTTGTGTAGATTTTGTTCACTGTAGTAATTATTATGAAGTCTTAAGCTGTTTACAGTTTCAAAATTCAAAATGTATTTTAAAATTGAAATAAATCAATGAAGGTATACCATTTATTTAAACAAGGATACAATAAATGCCTGCCAAATAAAACTATGGTTTTTATTTGGCAGGCAGCTCCTGCAGGAAACCAACGCTTCATTGGTCTAAAGCTGTGCTCCTGAACACTGTGCTGTCCTTTATCTGTCTGGCCACTGTATTTCTCAACCTGCTCATCATCATTTCAATCTCCCAGTTCAGGCAAATATTAAAACTGCTTAACTTTAACTGTTTAGAAATGTGAAGTTATTTTGACATCAATGTGTTTTCACAGAATATTTGCCTTTTTTACTGTCTTATTCCAGGAAGCTTCACACGGCCACTAACATCCTCCTCCTTTCATTGGCTGTGTCAGATTTCCTTGTGGGTCTCCTGTTGATGCCTGGGGAAATCTTAAGAAGCACAACTTGCTGGTTTCTTGGAGATGTCATATGTTCTCTCTATTATTACCTGGTCTCCCAAATTGTCTTTGGTTCTATTGGAAGCATTGTTCTCATATCAGTTGACCGTTATGTGGCTATTTGTCACCCTTTACATTATGCCACTAGGATAACTTTAGGAAGAGTCAAGTGCTGTATTTGTCTATGTTGGATTGGTGCAGGTTTTTGCAGCATTTTCTATATGAAGGATGATCTTATTCAACCAGGCAGAGGCAAATCCTGCTTTGGAGAGTGTATGCTTGTAATGAGCTATGTGACTGGAACTACTGACCTTATTTTAAATTTCATATTTCCAGTTTCAATTATTATACTTCTGTACATGAGAGTATTTATAGTGGCTGTGTCTCAGGCCCATGCCATGCGCTCTCACATTACAGCCGTCACACTTCATTGTTCAGTAAACTTAGCAACAATAAGATCAGAGTTAAAAGCAGCCAGGACTCTAGGTGTTCTCATTGTTGTACATCTAACATGTTACTGTCCATATTATATTTACTCCCTTGTTGAGACAAATGTGACCAGCACTGCATATATGTCATTTTTTATATTTCTCTTTTATTTTAACTCCTGTCTAAACCCTGTCATATATGCCCTGTTCTACCCCTGGTTCAGAAAAGCTATTAAGGTCATTGTCACGCTGCAGATACTGCAACCTGGCTCTTGTGATGCAAATGTACTGTAGAGACACTTGAATCACTCTTCTTAGATCTCTTGAAATAAACTTGATGTACGCAAACGACGCAAAATAGGATATTCAGTTGTAAATGAAAATTGTCTTTGATTGTCTTTAATCAAAAGCAATGAAGTTTAACAATAGATTTACAAAATATTTCTTTTTTTTTATATATATATACATCATATAGCTTAATTAATATGTGGACATGTTTATACTACATTTTAATATTTGATCACTTATTAGTAACCAAAATGTAAGAGAAACAGAGGAGCAAAAAATGCAACATATGTTAGCATGAAAAATATTATGTAAAACAGAAATACTTCAACACTGTCATCATTGCTGCCTCTGGTACCTTACAGTCGTGTCTCAGTTTTTTCTGATTAAACTCTAAATCTTTAAAATCACTGAAAAGAAGAAAACAAATGTATTCCACTTTATTAATTTTGCACTCTGACTTGCATGTATGGTATTTTGTTGCAAAACTTTTATTGTTTCTAAATTGAACTGCTACCTGAGCGTGATGTTAGGAATGGCAAGTCATCCTGATGTCAAGAGAAGTATGAGGCAGTTTTAGTGATTTGTCATTAGCAAAGAAACTCACAACACAAATGACTTACCACGAAAAACCAATTAGGCACCAACATGGGCCCTGATTTTAGGGAAACAGCTATCTAAACAGTGGTTGTTCTCCTGTTTTTTCTTGTGTTAAATATTTACTGTACTTTGAATATCACATGGGTTTAAATAAATTACTAATTTTAAATAAATGTGTGGTGTTTTTTTTTGTTGAAACTACTGAAGCACGAAATATCAGGTATTGCCAGAGATACAGAAACACAACTGTTTTGTGGTGATCATATAAAGTTACTTTGAGCAAAACTATCTTTTGGAATTCTTAAACCTAATATGTCCATCCAGAAGAAGGCGTCTTGGAAAGTTACCCATTACCGTGTAGGTAATTAGTTTTACTGGTATTACTTTTTGTTTTTTTGTGATAAAATATAAAATTGCTGAGTTGACTTAATATGAAAATGTTTTTTTTGTCTCAGTAGAAAGAAAACTGACAACTACAGTTCTGGTATGATTTGGAAAATAAGTTTATTTTCTTTAAGTTCTGACAATCATCTTCTGATTGTTATTGAGACAGAAGTCTTAAAAGTTTTTAAAACAAGTCAGTAGGAGGCGGTAATAAAGTTATTTTCCAAGAGTCTTATTTTACACAGTTTCTTGGTGAACATGTATCTTTGTTTTTCTTAACCAGTCTACTTAAAGTCATCTTGCAATATGTGATGAAATTCGAAGAGGTGCCCATTTCAATTGAACTGAAACCGTGGAACATTTGCTGTCAAATCTTCCACATCAACTAGTTGATCAGGCTGTGATCAGTAGTCTTGTTTTTTTGTAATTTTTCTCCGCTATCTCTCACAAAGTTATGTTAGACATTTTTAATGGTCTTAAAGACCAAAACTTATGTTTCGTGGACCTGAATCAGTAATAAATAAGTATTAAAGTGTTGAACGGTACACCATGGTATACCATCTGTAGAAAAAGATTTATAGATTTGATGAATATGAATATGTTCACATTTAAAAAGATAACACTGTTGATGGCAGGCTTGAACCTTTGCTCTCTTGTAATTTGTGTGTGTTTGTTTGCATATTCTACTCTAACCACAATTCTGTGGTCTCACACTAAAGAGGAACTCTTAAACATCAGACTGTTCTCTCATGACATTTTTTACTCCATTTTTATTTGACCCCAACTGTACTGAGACCTTGTTTGCCAGCACAGTGGCTCTCTATGGATCTACCAGAGACAAAGATAAACGGGCAAGTGCGTTCATGAAACTTCAACAGCGGGGACTTTGCACTCAATTGCTCACATTCCACCTGGCTAATGTTGGCAGCCTGGTTGAAAAATGGACGAACTGCTGCTTCTGAACTCTAAAGCCACCCTCTGTTTCACCGAAACCTTCTGATGCCAGGCTTCCAGTTGCTTGGAATGGACTGCAGGGCAGAGCTCCTGGGGAAAAAGAGAGAGGGACCAATTTGCTTTTATATAAACCCTCCTATTACCTTAAAATAACTAACATCTTTTGTCTTTGGGGTCCATTTGACCCCAGCAGTTAAAACTTCCTAGAATTATGAAAATATCTATTGTTCCCCAATTTTATGTGTTAGGTACTTCATGTTTCTTTGTTGGCTACTGTGGAAATATAAAGGCCTTATTATTAGTAGTGTGGAAATATAACTGATATAAATATATAAATATAACTAGGATATATTTGGGACTTTGCAGATTGATTTTTATTAGGAGTTTGAGTTATGCTTTTCATAGTTAGAAAAAACCTTAACAGTAGCCTCTAGTATTATAGAATCCAGTTTTTACACAATGAGTGTTTATTATTCAAGGTTAAAGCTTGCAGGTGTTTTCTGTCTGTATCGTGAGAAGCCGGCAGTGTATTAGGGAGGCATGGTACTCCTCTCCCTGAAGATTCCTAAAGACGCGTGGGAAACAATTCTTTAATAAAATAATGAAATGTATCTCTGTTTCTTTGATACTGTTGCTGGGGAGACATCCACAGACAGAATGATTGTGTATGTGTACTGCATGGCAGCGTGGGGTATAAAATGTGATGAAACACAGCCCCAGTCAGACGACACACAGGGGTGTCCAAGGTATAGCAGCGTAAGTGTGACGTCCCCCTCTCTGAATTCAGATTGGTTTTAATAAACTTCTGGAAACTACAACTGATCTCTGACTGAGGATTGTCCTTTGGGGTGCCAAATAAAACGAGTCGATGACAGGTGAGGAATAATGTAGGAGTTAATGGACGAACAGTAAAATATTCCTACCTCGACACTACTCAAATGGACCTTTAAACCCATTATGATATATAACTTCAACCTGATGGTGGAGTGGAGGCCTGAGGAGATAAGGAAGTCAGAAGGAGCTTGGAAGCCAGATGGTGGAGATGGGGTGGAGGAGGGTCGAAGCTCAGCTGAAGAGCAGGAGATTCTGCTTATGAAGGTCTTTTAAAGCGAAGCCTGGAGGGATGATCGGCTGAAGAGTAATGCGGACCAAAAGCTAATTGGTTGGAGCAGAGAATGTGATAGAGTGGAGTTGAGTCTTCCAAGTTGAATTTTTGTCTAAACTCCATTTTTGGATGAAAATAAATTTATTTTATGAAGGATACTAACATGTTTTATATTTGGGATCAATTTGACCCCAGAGAAAACAAACTCAATTGTTGATAGATTCTCACGCCTTATTTATCTGTCATCAAAGTGTGTGACAAACAAGAAAACATGGAATGTATTTAGAAACATGGTTGCTGAAAGTATTGTCCTTCCAGTGTGCTTTTGACTTGTACACTCCTGCCAAAATGAGTAACCCAATGAAAGCTTGTAAGCACGTTTCACCCACTTCTTTCCAACTATCTTCATACACCCGTCTATCCTCTTAATTTGTCATCTCAAGTAAATCATTTTTAAATGATGGTGTTATGAATAGCTCAAATGCTCATTTTATGTCTTGGACATGGTTGACAGCGTATCTGCTGGGGCCTGTAACCATTTTAATGACGTTAACAGCACTAAGTCTGCCCTGTTGCGGAAGTGGGGAGACAGACAACAATAACTTTTCATTTTTGGAAGTTATTGCCCTTTTGTAGTAATGGTATGTGTGATTTCGTTGGGTTACATGAGGGTTAGGGCCCTAAAGCTTTTTTGAAGATTAGAAGATTTCATGTTATAGCTGGTTAGGGTTAGGATTGTGTGTGAAATAATACCTCAATGTTTTATACTGACCACAAAGACCACTGATACGACCAAATGGTTACAAATCATGGAGCTCTGGAGAGTGATGTGGAAGCTAGAAGAACCCTCAACAAAGCCTGGGATCAGGGATATGAGGCAGGACCCACAAGGGAGCTCTGAAGACTGGGAACCCCTGAAGGAGACTGTGGTTAACCCAGCACCACGGCTGTGTGTCTGCAAAATCCCGGCTAGGGATAAGCACAACATTTGCATTGCCTGTCTCGGAGTCTAGTGCTAGGCACTAGCACTTACAGCACTTACTTCATCAGGTTCGTGAGAGCACCGCACACGCTTCACTTTAGAGAGCCTCCGATGTAGACTAATGCACCAAGCTAGCCTCTCGCTGCATGACCCCATAATTTCGGCAGCTATGCGAGCCTGAACCTATGCTGACATGGCCACTCCAGGCAATCATTATACACCAAACGTATTAGCAGGAGCTGTAACAATATTAAGAAAAACAATAGTAACAAAAATTATTTTGATACTTTAAGGTCCAAAGAGGCCCAAATCTCGAAAAAATACCATTTAAATATTGTATTTCTGAAACTTCAATTCTGTAAGTGAATTCAAACAATCACGGCAAGTCAATCTGACCAATCACGATTTTCACAAACCACGCCCGCACCCAAGAACCTCCCCCTATTTACTGCTGAGGCCCCTACATGTCAAGTACCCCTGCAGGTGGTCTGGCACATGGACCACGCTAATGCAAACGGTTTTGAATGATATGACAATTGGGTGCCTCTCACCTCCCTTAAATGTGTCTGGACTTGAGTGGCATTCATCATCTGGTCAGGGCACTATTCACAATGAAGCAGTCATTAGTGTGGGATGTAGCCAAAGAACATCCACTTATGTGCCTTTTTGTGAGTCCTCCAGTCTCTTTGTGTCTCTGTTGTTGTCAACATTCATGTCAAAAACATTCATATTGACAACCCTCAAGACAGAGCTGCTAAGGAACTATGTGATACAATTTTTTTTGCTTTCAATTTGTTTTCAATAATCTTTAATCAAATTTACATAGCCCATTAGCCCATTAGTCTTCGTTATTCTTTAATTCTGCTTGGTAGTTTAGTGGATTGTTTTAGCATAGTAAAGAGTTTGTTGATTGAAATATGCTTGACTTTGAGTTGACTTATTTTTGTTAATAAATTCTTGTATTTTAAGAAATTGTGTGAATTCATTCCATGTGTGTGCAGAGTTGTGCTGTTCCAATAATGTCAGAGCTCGTCTCACACCTTTCTATTTTGTCCTAATACCATCGCCTTACTGGGTTGGTATTCACAGGCTAACCCTTAACAGACCGACATATTATTTGATAAAATATTAAAATATTAATATTAAATATGAAATAATATTTTCAGATTCATAATCACAACAAAATGAAATATTCTTCAGACAGCTGCGTTGATTAGGATGATGAAGACGATGGTGAAGATTAGCTTCAGAGGAGGGGGGGGGCTATTTCTTGAGTATGTTACAGTGTTTCTCCTTATATGCAGCAGATTTGCATTTCATGTTTGCTATTTCAACAATTTTTACTTATTTTACATTTGCAATCAATGTTTTGTAGGACATATAGGGGTTGGACAATGAAACTGAAACACCTGGTTTTAGACCACAATAATTTATTAGTATGGTGTAGGGCCTCCTTTTTCGGCCAATACAGCGTCAATTCGTCTTGGGAATGACATATACAAGTCCTGCACAGTGGTCAGAGGGATTTTAAGCCATTCTTCTTGCAGGATAGTGGCCAGGTCACTACGTGATACTGGTGGAGGAAAACGTTTCCTGACTCGCTCCTCCAAAACACCCCGAAGTGGCTCAATAATATTTAGATTTGGTGACTGTGCAGGCCATGGGAGATGTTCAACTTCACTTTCATGTTCATCAAACCAATCTTTCACCAGTCTTGGTGTGTGTATTGGTGCATTGTCATCCTTATTCACGGCACCGCCTTCAGGATATAATGTTTGAACCATTGGATGCACATGGTCCTCAAGAATGGTTCGGTAGTCCTTGGCAGTGACGCGCCTATCTAGCACAAGTATTGGGCCAAGGCAATGCCATGGTATGGCAGCCCAAACCATCACTGATCCACCCCCATTCTTCACTCTGGGCATGGAACAGTCTGGGTGGTACGCTTCTTTGGGGCTTCTCCACACCGTAACTCTCCCGGATGTGGGGAAAACGGTAAAGGTGGACTCATTAGAGAACAATACATGTTTCACATTGACCACAGCCCAAGATTTGTGCTCCTTGCACCATTGAAACCGACGTTTGGCATTGGCATGAGTGACCAAAGGTTTGGCTATAGCAGCCTGGGCGTGTATATTGACCCTGTGGAACTCCCGACGGACAGCTCTGGTGGAAAAAGGAGAGTTGAGGTGCACATTTAATTCTGCCGTGATTTAGGCGGCCGTGGTTTTATGTTTTTTGGATACAATCCGGGTTAGCACCCGAACATCCCTTTCAGACAGCTTCCTCTTGCGTCCACAGTTAATCCTGTTGGATGTGGTTTGTCCTTCTTGGTGGTATGCTGACATTACCCTGGATACCGTGGCTCATGATACATCACAAAGACTTGCTGTCTTTGTCACAGATGCGCCAGCAAGACGTGCACTAACAATTTGTCCTGTGTGCATTTCAATATTTTGAGCAAAACTGTGCTCTTACCCTGCTAATTGAACCTTCACACTCTGCTCTTACCGGTGCAATGTGCAATCAATGAAGACTAGCTACCAGGCTGGTCCAATTTAGCCATGAAACTTCCCACACTAAAATGACAGGTGTTTCAGTTTCATTGTACAACCCCTGTATGTCTTATAGTAAATCTGTAAACATAAATCACCCATCCCTGCTTCAGAACAAAGAGGCTACAGGGTTGTTTGAGTGAGACTGATTCAAGACTTACCAACCAAAATATGTAGAAACATTTAGAGACTAATCTTCAAAAGGTTTGCATGTACAAAACCAACCACAAACTAGGTTGCGTAAGCAAAGCTGATCTACAAACTAAGTGCAAATCAAATTATGTGTGTAAAATGAGTCAAACATCGGGCGCAAACTTTTTAGTGGGTTTGCCTGTATGAATATGCAGAACATATGAATGACCGAAACGTGCAAATTTATGGAAGGAGGATTTGCACATTAATTCCATTACCACCCGCCACCCAATTTATCAAACCTGAGACGGATTGCAGGTGCTGTTTTTGAGTCTATATTTAGCACGTTTGAAATGCAGTTACTAAGTGGCACACAAAAATGTCTGCTCTCACTGTGGCAGAAGGAGGCATAGATCGAATGACAGGTGATGGAGAGACAGAATCTTCTGTACATGTGTCCACAGATTGGGGCTGTCAAAAATAAAAATAATAAAAACAGATGAGAGTAGAGGATGCTATGTAGGATTATCTAAGGTCTGATTTGGAGCCAGTCACAAACAAAAGCCATGTCATATCTCCCATGATAAAAACGTCTTGCAACAATTTTGTTCTTGCATCTGGATCATTCAAGCACTATGGAGGACCGATCATGACAAAATTAAAAATAAAAGCAGAAATATATATATTTTCTTTTTCCTTTTTCTTACACATGCGTTTTCATCAAAAAATGTATATATTTTCTTTTTCCTTTTCCTTAGACATGCGTTCTCATCAAGAAATGTATATATTTTCTTTTTCCTTTTCCTTAGACATGCGTACTCATCAAGAAATGTATATATTTTCTTTTTCCTTTTCCTTACACATGCCTTTGTTCTTTTTACATTTTCTCATCTCTCTTTTTCCTTTACCGTATGCATTTCTGCTTCATTGTGCAAATGAGGAGGGCTGCCTTCTTCTCTGCAGCTCCTCTACTATTGGTCAATAAACAGGAAGGAGGAGGATCCATGAGTAGGCCGAGGGTGTGTCCCAATTCAGGAGCTGGATCCTTCCAAGTCTGAACTTGTGGGCCAATTACGTCACAGCGCGGCGCGGAAGGTCTGTCAGATGCGGCCGACAAATGTGTCCTTCTTTTGCCTGATTTGAAGGATGAGTTCTGAGTATCCTTCGCGGTCCATCTTTTCCCATGATTCATTGCGGGTCGTAGCTGTTTGGTCAAACAGGGGCAGCCATGGCGGACCACAGTGGCAAAAGCTGTGAGTAAACTGTGAAAAATTACACTTTCTGTGACACAATGTTTTTAGTGCGGGAATATAATTGTGTAGATGTGAAAAATCTGCTTGATTTATCAAGACATTGCTTAATTTCAAACGTGCTCCGACGTGTTCGGAGTTTTGTGATCCCTCCGAAGTAACTGCCGGCTTGCCTCGCCAGCAAGTTAGCCCCGGAGAGATCTGACTGAACTCTCGGCACTGAGCTCCCGCTGGCAGTCATCACAGTGAATGTTAAACACAAGTGATTTCTAACAGTTTGTGTTAGTATTATTTTAATATATTGTGTCATTTGTTCATGTAAGTCGATTTGACATTACAGGCAGGGGTGAAAGTGAGCCGGTCCGGTACTGCGTACCTCTAAAAGATTCAGCGCCGGTACGCAGTACCAGGAAGAGGGAAGAACGGCTGTCTGCTATGAAGCCGTCATCCAGAACCAGTTACGGCTGCAAAAATTCACGAGCTCACGAAGACGATCAGATCTGCTACCAATAGTCAGTCTAAAACACGACTTAATCTGTTTATAAATATAGCTATTTTCCCCTCATTCCAATTGTTTCTGAGCTGTTCTGCTATGCTGGAGCCTTAATGGTCTTGCTTTGCTTCTCTCCCCTCAGACCTCGAGGCTGTTGTGAATGGCCAGCCTTTAAAACGAGCACCGCTACGTTTAATGTCTGTCTGCTCGCTGTTAAATACTCCAGTTAAAAGCCAAGGGAGAGTAACTAGTTGTGGTTCATGTTATTTTGCTGAATTACAACAACACAGTACAGCTCGAAAACACCGCTTATGACCAGAGAGTTCACATACACTACACAAGAGCGCATGCGCCCTTACCTCCAAAACAGAGCGTTGCCAAGGAGATCAATGCGTTCGATTTAGTGGACTGGGAGATTTTACACAGGTGGCGCACAGACATAAAAACCGCCGCTTGCTTTAGGACAGGACGAACAATAAATCACTTACTATCAATAGACTTTTGAATAAAAACCGTGAAAACAACCGAACTGTCAAATTTTTTATTTAAATGAAATCAAAACTTGACCACAATGCAGAGAACAATAACTTATTTGTTCAAAAGAAAAGACGAAAACTGAAGATGAAAAGTTCTGCATCAGAAAATGGTTTATCATTGTTTCATACATGGCAGTTCTTTAACAATCAAAATCTATAAATACAGTATATAGATTCTAAGTTGTCAAGTGATTCTAATATCTGTCTTATACAGACAACCTACAGTAAAGTAAAATATTGATACATTTTAATTAGTTTGAGTTTGGACTTTGCTTAGAGAGAGAGAGAGAGAGATCTCGAGGGGGCCACAGATGATACTAACAATTAACACACACACGTATTATTCACACTATCATAATCCAATTTCAATACTTAAGATAAGAGAAAAAAAATGGTCACCTTGTGCACTATTTCCCCAAGACAAATTACAACGATCGGAAAAAAATACATTAATAAAAATACACAAACTAAAAACATAGTATTACCCAATGATAAACATATCTGTGATACGCGAGTGGACCATCAGGGAGCTTTTATCAAGCTTGGTCACTAAAAATAAAATTAGATCTTCACATAGTTTCACATAGTCTACCCAACTCTGCCACCATAGACATAACTGTTCGGTCTTGTGACTGAGAAAGGCTGTTATTTTTTCATCTTGTACATGTTAAATGTTATATCCATCCAGTCATCTAGGGTCGGTTTGTCCTGTGATAACCATTTTCTTGTAATGTTCTTTTTACTTGTTAATAAAATAGTCATTATGTATTTGGTTGTTTTTAAACGTCTTGAGGTATATTGCCAAAATACATAACTTTTCTCTCTAAAGAAATTTTCCTCTTGAAAATATCTTGTAGGGCACTATTTACCTCTTTCCAATAATCTTTCATAATTGGACAATCCCAAAAAACATGATAATGGTTTGTATTTTGATTTCCATGTTTTTTTCTTTTCCAGCAAATAGGAGGATTTCTATCATAGTGGCATTTCTTAGCAGGAGTGATAAATAATCTCATCTCACAAGGTTTTTCCATCCAAAGTCTTGCCATTGTAAAGATTCTTTATATATCCACTGATACTTACATATTGTTGCCCATTCCTCCTCTCTTATTGTTAAGTTGCCCTCTTGTTCCCACCTTGCTTTAATATGAAGGGTCACATTGTTTATAAAATCTAGTAGGTTTTTAGAGATAATTGAAAAACTTTTCCGCTAAATTTTTGAATTATATGTATTAATAAAAAATCCCATTAGGTTTATAATCTTGTCAGAGATTGACTTCATTTTTAAGCTAACATTTCTTATTTGTAAATACTGGTAAAGCTCCTTAAAAATATTTTCTTTTCAGTGTTTTCAAATCACTTAAAGTCTTGTTATTCATTATAGTGCACACTGCAGTAATCTCTTTCGATGTCCAATCAATAAACCTGGTGACCAGATTCCATTTTATGAGGTAAAAACCACATTTGGCACAGTTTTGGCACATTTGTCAAAATTCTGCCAAAATGTCAGCTCCTCCTTGCACATTGCCCAATAATACCTTTGTGGAACAAATACACTTCCACTGATTCAGTCCACATTTGCTGCAGTTAGGGTCAAGATGTTGATGAATACAACATGAGGCTTCTCCTAGAATTTCAGAAGGGTTTTCGTGGTGTTTTGCAGAGGCTGCGCTAGACTTTTTTGTTCTCAGGGTCAAAACAATCCTGTGAAAATCTATTTTTAACCTGCTACTTTATTTTTTAAAATAAAAATAATTACAGATTTAATAGCATTTATTTTCATTCATTTCAATTAATATTTAGTCTGAATAAGCTGAACAGAGAATGCATATCAACAATATATGTAACTTTTTCTACAGTGAATGTGGTCCCAATAACTACACATAAACAATGAAATTAAAAGACTGCGCTTAAAACAGGAGCAGATCACCTGCTGTGGGCTGAACGCACAGTCTGACAACTTCCTCCTTTGCGCATGGACCTGAATTGCGCACCTG